>JAEIGP010000157.1:0-270071 GCA_018904095.1 Zaprionus ghesquierei | reverse complement strand
ACACACTTGTCTGCTAAACAGGAGGTGTTCACGGGTTTACCACTGCTTGTGGCCATGTCCCTTCAATCGTCCTCTTACAAATGCTTCTCTACTTAATACAATAGAAGGCATTTTCTAAATTGCACAATGCCTTTTCAACAATTTTCGGCAACCCCCTTGCCCAAATCCCCCACCCCCCTCACATAGAATCAAGCACCATTCATTGCTTCTCTGCGTACAGCAACAACACACCAGTTATGAATGATGGCAAAATTAAGACTGTATCGCATCTCCACGTTTATCTATTCTATTCTATTCTTACAATAACACCAAAAACCAATGATAACCGTGGATGCCACTCCCAGTAGGCGGTAGGTGGCAGCCCCACCTATGGGATAAGTCGCATCTGGCCAATCACCAGTTCGAACGAAAACTCAAATGATTACAGAAACCAATACTAGACGTATTGACGATCATAGGCATTTCAAAATGGACACGAATTGGACAATGGAACGTTAAAACTCTAAAGGAACCTTCAAGATAAGCACAGTTCGAGGTAGAAAGAGAAACTGCAGGTAGCGATAGCTGCCACTAGCGAGATGAGGGTGACCTGGCAGTGGGGAAACAACAACAGCCAATAGCAATCTAGTCTTGCACAGTGGCAGTAATGAAGGCAGTAGACATGGTGTAGGAATATTTGTAGCCAGAAAGACAAGAAGGCGCTCCATTCCTGGGAAACCGTATCTGACAGACTCATTACCGCTAGGTTCAAGTGCAAGGCTCGACACATAAACATAATTAAATGCTATGCCCCGACAGAAGACGCCAATGAAGACCTTAAAGATGACTTCTACACAGCTCTCACAGCGACGCTCACTAAGCTACGGCAAGGTGACATCACTATTCTCATGGGTGACTTCAATGCTAAGATAGGCTCTAACAACGTCGGACTTAAATCAGTAATGGGACAACACGGTATAGGGACTCGCAATGACAATGGTGAAAGATTAGTTGAAATATGTCTGTTGTTCCAACTAGTTATTGGGGGCACGTTGGTCCCGCATAAAAGAAGTCCATAAATACACATGGACATCTCCAAGTGGCAACACGCGCAACCAGATCGACCAAATATGCATCAGCAGAAAATGGAGGCAGTCGTTAATCAATGTGGGGATGGCATCCTCGTTGCGAGAATAGCTGATCCCAGACGAAGACCGGCCATGGGAACATACTTGCAGGACACTTTGGACCCCCGCGGAGCAAACAATAGCACACAACAGCGCGAAAGGACCGGCTGGATATCAGAGAGAACGTGGGACCTAATCAGACGAAGAAACAATCTTATATCAATGGCGGATCAGCTGGCGCAAAATCACGACGAATATTGGACATTGTGCAAAGCTGTGAAACGATCCGCCAAAGACGACAAGAGAGCGCTACTGGATAGATTTGCGGACAACGCGGAACGAGCGACAGGACAAAACAACATGCGCTCGCTATACCAGTTGATTGCACGGATCACCGGAAGATACAACAAACAGTCCCAACCTATCGGAGATCTAGCAGGCAACCTAATATCCAATGCTGACGCACAAATCCGGAGATGGCGGCAACACTTCATGGAAATCAGCCACGTCTCGACAACAACTGTGGCTACAGACTTCTGAAGCATCGCCCCATCAACTGGGAGCTGGGGAAGACAATATACCAGCTGAACTTCTACAAGTTGATACCCAGCTGATGGCTGAAACACTGCACCCGCACTTCTCCCTCATATGGGAAAGCGAGACGGTACCGGACTCTTGGAAGGGCGGTATCATTGTAAAGCTTGCCAAGAAAGGGGACCTTAGTGACTGCAATAACTGGAGCGAAATCACACTTCTCAACACTAGTTACAAAGTGTTGGCCACTCTACTGAACGAGCGCCTTCAAGAAAAGATCGAGCCAACAATCCAAGATGAACAGGCAGGATTCAGACCGCACAGGAGCTGCGTAGACCAGGCAAACACACTACGCATAATCACCGAACAAGCTGTGGAATGGAGAGCACCGCTTTACCTCCTGTTAGACTTCAAGAAGGCGTTTGATTCAGTGGACAGAGCGGCAATATGGAGAGCACTGGTAAAGAAAGGAGTACCCAACAACATGATTACCATCATCAAGCCGATGTAAGATAATGCCAACTTGGCGGTACTGCACAGCGGGAAAACAAGTGCACCTTTCCAGACGAATACTGGAATTCGGCAAGGTTGCCCATTGTTGCCGCTACTCTTCAACATCGTGGTCGACGAGCTTATGAAAGAAGTGTGCAACCCCAAGCGTGGAATCACATGGAGCCTCACCAGACACCTTGAGGACTTGGATTATGCAGACGACATTTGTCTGACTTCTCACAGGCTCTGCGACATCCCGAGCAAGACTAATGACCTCGCCAGGCTAGCAAGCAAGATCGGACTTTAGATTAACAAAGCCAAGACCAAGGCAATGCGCTTCAACCACTCCAGTCAAGGGAACATCATCATATATAGGAACGCAATAGAGTTCGTCACAAGCTTCCCATACCTTGGCACCATCATCTCCAACAATTGCGGAGTGGAAGATGACGTCACAAACCGACTTGGCAAATCCCGATCAGCATTTGGGAGACTCTCCCGCATCTGGACCAACAAGATAATAAGCAGGCGAACAAAGCTCCGAATCTACAATGCTTGCGTAAAGTCCATACTGCTATATGGTAGTGAGACATGGCTCACCACCAAGTAGGTGACACAGAGACTGCAAGTCTTCAGCAACAAATGCTTGAGGATTATATGCGGGATATTCTGGCCAAACAGAATATCCAATGCAGAGCTGGCTCGGGTCACAGGTGAGCCCCCTATACACCTCCAAATAAGGAAGAAAAAATGGACGTGGATAGATCATGCTTTCAGAAGGAACCTAAGCAGTATAGTCAGGATGGCACTGGACTGGAATCCCCAAGGCAGCAGTCGAATCGGAAGACCAAGGATGACCTGGAGAAGAACAATCCTCCAAGAACTGACCCAATCGAGCACAACGTGGGACAGAGCTAAACAGACGGCGCAAAATAGAGTTCGATGGAGGGCTTTAGTAGAGGCCCTAAGTTCCCAAGCGGAATAATAAGGATTAAAAAAATAAAAAAAAAAATACTTTATAGGGTCGGAGATGACTCCTAAGGTGCGTTGCAAACTTCTGGCCAAAATTAATATACCATCTGACTTGCAAAAAAAAATATATGTTATATATATATATAATCGATCTGACATTGGTTTATCATTTTTGTCTATTTTGACAAGTTGCTCACTTGACATAAACTTACCTTTGCGTTTCTTTTCACTATTACTATCACTGAATGCAGAATTAAACAATTTAAGAATACAATTTTTTATTTTTCATGTATGATCGACCCAGAATCGCTACCGATATACATTGTATATATTGTATACCTTTATCGATATCATACATCGCGATGTTCAGTTTTCAACACTAAACAATAGGTGGCAGATGAACTAGTGCAGAGGAAATAAAAGTGTGATAATTTGTTTGTATAAGTATCGAATACTTATGCAAAGCACCATATTTTTATTAAATAAAAAATAACAAGTAGGTAACATGTTGAGGAACGGTGGCAACTCTGTCATTTGCCAATTTAATGAATTAACATGTAAACGTATCATTTAACATTAAAAATGTATCGATACCGCTGCGTCGGTAATTTACTCACAAATTTATGTTAGCAATTAGTATTAAGAGAGCTTTTGATCGTTTTTTCGGATTTTTCCAATGAGAAATTCAGTCCACTATAAAACACCGTTTTATTCCACTACATAAGGTTGGTCTTTCAAACCGGGATATCTTGTATTGGGATTGATTGCGTTTAATACTCACGGAAAATCAACTATGGAACAACTCAAGGCTTTGATGAAATCTCGTGGGTCGCTTAAGGCAAGCATCACGCGGATATGGACATGGGCTCGTGGAGCAGACACAGCAACATCATCAGAGATTATAGCAAGGGAAGAGCAACTTCATTGTACGAGGAAAGGTATTTACAGACACATGCAATGCTTTTGAAAAGGATTGGATCTCCGCATCCAACTTCATCTGCAACAAGCAATGGGGATGATAAAACCGGGCTTCATCAAAACGACGCAATAATCAATTTGTTGCAACAACAACATCAAATTTTCGAACGGCTAGCTGTAAATCAATCAGCAAGGAATGCAACGGTTTTTGGCGCCGTTGCGACGGGCGACGACGCGGCGCAAGCAACATCAAATTCTTCGGCGGGACGCGCATCAGATGCGACATCAGGGTTGCAAAGCGAATTACCAAAAATTCAAATTATACGGTTTGCTGGTAGCTACACAGAGTTGCCAGCTTTTCCAGACATATATGAAAGCACGATTCAACAATACAATCGTCCACGGCATACTGTAGATTCGTTTTTGGAGCAATTCATAAGTTTGCCAACAACAACAAAGATCGATGTGTCAACATTACGGAAAGTATCAAACGCTGCAAACGAAATTGTACGAGGGCTGGATGCCATAAATCAAACGGGACGTGATTACTGGATTATATATTTCTAATTGGAAAAGCTTGACCCTGACACACGGCGTAGATGGATCGAGCGCAGCTTGGACACAGACACACCTAAACTGGAGGAGTTTTTCAAATTTTTGGATGCTCGATGCGAGGAATTGGAATTAAGCAAACGAGAGACAGCTGCTGGAGGCAAATAGGCAGTGCAAGGGAAAAAGCAGAAACGGATTACACAATCAATGGTTGCGGTGGAAGGCGCTGCGTGCACTAAATGTCGGTCAACGGAACGCACTTTATACTCATAGAGTAGAAGAGTATTATAACTTTGTTCAAAGCGAAAATGTATGTAACAGGCAGAAGGAGACACCTCCGACCCCATAAAGTATATATATTCTGGCTCAGGATCAACAGCCGAGTCGATATAGCCATGCCCGTCTGTCTGTCCGTGTGAAAATCTAGATCTCAGCTATTATAAGAGCTAGGACTACCAAATTTGGTGACAAAATGTGTTATTATTGCACGCTGATCAAGTTTATTTTGGATTTTGGCCACGACCCCTTTCGCCCCTGTAAACCGAAAAAAATTGATTACAAGCGCAATTTTGATGCCACATTGTTGATATTCGGTTTACATGATAACTATAGCTAGCCAGATGAGCTAATTTGGTAACAATCGGATAATAAACACAGAAGTTATGCAGCTTAACGTTTTCCAAAGCTGTAAGCAGCGCTGCCGGCAGCGCAAATTCTTTATTTGTACAGGAAATAATAAGAATGCCTTACAATGCAAATTTTTGCAGTTGTTGGATAACAGCGTCAGTAGCTTAGTGGAAAAGCGATGAACTCCTGAACCGACAGGCCCGTGATTCGATTCCCAGTTCATGCTTAAGCTTTTTCTTTTTTTTTTTTTTGAACTTATACTTTTATTTTTGAATATGCATTAATTGGTCTGGGCAAATCCGCCATTTTTATACCCGCTACTCATAGAGTAGAAGAGTATTAAAACTTTGTTCAAAGCGAAAATGTATGTAACAGGCAGAAGGAGATACCTCCGACCCCATAAAGTATATATATTCTGGCTCAGGATCAACAGCCGAGTCGATATAGCCATGCCCGTCTGTCTGTCCGTGTGAAAATCTAGATCTCAGCTATTATAAGAGCTAGGACTACCAAATTTGGTGACAATATGTGTAATTATTGCACGCTGATCAAGTTTATTTTGGATTTTGGCCACGCCCCCTTCCGCCCCTGTAAATCGAAAAAATGATTACCTCTGAACCTCTAGATCTCAGCTATTATAAGAGCTAGGACTACCAAATTTAGTGACAAAATGTGTTATTATTGCACGCTGGTCAAGTTTATTTTGGATTTTGGCCACATGATAACTATATCTAACCAGATGAGCTAATTTGGTAACAAACGGATAATAAACACAGAAGTTATGCAGCTTAACGTTTTCCAAAGCTGTAAGCAGCGCTGCCGGCAGCGCAAATTCTTTATTTGTACAGGAAATAATAAGAATGCCTTACAATGCAAAATTTTGCAGTTGTTGGATAACAGCGTCAGTAGCTTAGTGGAAAAGCGATAAACTCCTGAACCGACAGGCCCGTGATTCGATTCCCAGTTCATGCTTAAGCTTTTTCTTTTTTTTTTTAAGAACTTATACTTTAATTTTTGAATATGCGTTAATTGGTGGTCGTGCATTTTATTTTAAATTTTTTGAATGGCTCACAATGAACTTAGTTAACAAGTGGAGAAGTGACAGTCTCTTAAATCAGCTGTGTGCGATTGTTAGACCGCAGCTTTTTCTTATATTTTTTATTTAATTGTATGTTTAAGTTATGAGAATAAATGGCAACAACAACACGCATCATGCATTCAGACTTTGTTTTTGTCGTGCAAGAATTTCCGAATGGTCTCATAATGTAACTTTTGGCAAAATTTTCGTAATGGCTTAATGGCCGAATGGAGAAATTGTGGACCTCTTAGGCAATGGGTCCAAGGTTCGATTCCGCATGCATGCGTGTGCCATGGTGGGCGGAGATCAAGCTTTTCTTATTTTTTGCAAAGAAAAGTTTTTGCCTCCCTTTTTGAGGTACCTTCATGAAACTTTGTATACATGTTTCTTATTGCTGCCCGCTGTAAATAAGTCGGAACGAGCCGGTACGGACCGATACATCGTATAGATGCCATAGAACCTATCGGCCATTCTTTTAACAAAATTTATTAAAAGTTAGAGTACTCTAGAACACTTTCGGTTCAAGTATATAAAGAGGTATTAAAAGGGCACATATCGTTTTTTACATGCACGTATTCGATTTATAGTCTTAAACAGGTAGAATTATTATTTTTACTGTTTAAGTGATAAATCTTGGATTTTTTGGTACCTGAACAAAAGTAATACGTTTTCAATACTTTTTACTCCTTTTGCCGGCAGCGCTGCTTGCAGCATTGTGTGTGCGTGTACGGTGGTGAAATGGGTTAAGTTTTGGACTGCATAACGAAAAGAACTATTATGCATTTATGGGTTCGAGTCCCACCCCCATCAAAAATTAAATGTGTGCAACAAATTATTTTTTTTATTTTAGATATTGGCTTTGCATAAATATTGTAAGTCCACGGCCTTTTACGGTCAAAATATGATTGTAGCCGTTCTTTATTGTTCCGCAAATAATTTTGATGTACGAGCAGCGTGGTAGCGGGTATATTACAGTCGAGCACACTCGAATGTAGCTTTCATACTTGTTTTTTTTTTATTTTAGATTTTGACTTTGCATAAATATTGTAAGTCCACAGCCTTTTACGGTCAAAATATAATTGTAGCCGTGCCGTGCAAGTCACCACCATACACTTATCCATGTTCAGAGTAATCAACCACAGGGTACTCAGCTTCAAGCCGAGTGGAATCAACAGCAAACTTGACAGGACACAGCAACGACCTTTAATCATATGGCACATATACAGGACACAGGCGCGACAGTATGTGCACCAGGTAGTGGAGTAGTAGTGGGTAGTACTCAGCCAAACGGAGAACACAAAAGCGTATTACTTACCGCTGTGGCCTATGTAAAGAGTGCAAGAGGAGATTACGTTACATGTCGAGTCTTATTAGACTCCGGGTCCGAATTATCATACATATCGGAACGTTGCATACACGCTCTCAGATTGGCACGTTCACCGTCACATATCTTGGTCTCGGGAACATCTTCGGTAGCGGCTGACACCACAAGGGGTTGCAGCTCACTTCAAATCTCGGATCTCGGATTGGTTGTCAAGGCCCAAGTGCTTGGCAAAATTACTTCATCAAAGGGAAGGCAAAACCTAGACACTTCACTACTTGACAAGTTCAAGGATCTTCACATGGCAGACGCGGCTTTCAATACACCCGCACCGATCGATATATTACTTGGTAGCGAACACGTATGGAGTACACTCACATGAAAAAGGATGACGACAACGGGGGCAATCTCATTGCCATTGCATCAGTTTTTGGATGGGTTATTACATCGCTAATGTTTAACCAAAGCAATCAAGCTATCAAAGTAACGCTTCAGAGGTTTTGGGAATTGGAAAACGTCAGTAACATCACAAAAAGGGAACCTGACGATGAACAGGTGGAGAATCACTTTTTCACTACACACACACGAGATGCGAAAGGGCAGTATATCGTGGAACTTCCATTCAATACAACGGATCCTGTATTTGGGTATACACTTTAAGGAGCTCTAAGCCGTTTCAAATCAGTGGAACGACGCTTACAACGGAGTGAGAAGTTACGCAAACAGTACGTTAACTTTATGTGCGAATACAAAAACTTGGGGCACTTGCGCGAAGTACTAAGTCGAAAGCTAAGGGGGGTCTTTGACGGGTCATTTCGCGATGAAAATGGCAAATCTTTAAACGACACACTATTTATTGGACCAAGTATACAGCGCGACTTGTTTGCTGTATGTCTTCGCTTTCGAATGTACAAGTATGTATTCTCAGCGGAGATTGTCAAGATGTTTTGCCAAATATGGGTAGCAGACAAACAACAGGATTTTCAAAAAATCGTCTGAAAAGAGAGAATCTATCCGGTCCATTTAAACACTTCAAACTTTGCACGGTAACCTACGGAACTTCATGCGCACCATTTCTGGCGGTGCGGGTATTGGAACAGCTGGCACAGGATCATATTCATGAATTTCCAAATGTAGCAAAACTGTTGCTGGAGGATTTTTATGTCGATGACGTACTTACTGGATCAAACAGCGAGGAGGAACTACTACGGAACAAAAAGGAACTGATTTAACTGATGGCCTGCGCAGATCTCGAACTTGGGAAATGGGTGTCAAATACAACCCGTTTACAAACGGAAGATATCGATTCGTCACAGTCAGCTCAATTGTCAATGGTAAAGGTACTCGGCCTCTACTGGCATCCTGGGGAAGATACATTATCATATAATGTTGGACTTTGTGCGAATCCCGATTACAAATTGGCTCAAATTGCGTACTGATCTGGTCACATTAAAGGATTTTAACCTACCACGGCTGGATGTCAACGACGCGGACAACATTCAACTGCATGCATTCTCCGATGCATCTACCAAGGCATACGCTCCTGAAGTGTACAGCAGAGTAATTCATCAAGATGGTTCCATTTCGGTATCGTTGATAACATCAAAGACAAGGGTGGCTCCCCTCAAGCAGCAATCAGTGCCGCGCCTAGATCTCTGTGCAGCTCTGCTTTTGAGCTAGCTTATACGCTCAATCAACGCCGCACTTCGAAATAAGGATATAACAGTGTATGCATGGTGGGACTCAACTATCGTACTTTCCAGTCTATCATACGTCCCAGCTCAATTAAAAACCTTCGTTGGAAACCGAACTTCTCAAATTCTGGACATCATTCCAAGGCATGAGCAGCGACATGTTGACTCAAAATCCAATCCAGCAGACTGCGCTTCCAGAGGCATGATGACTGCAGAGCTCATCAAGTTCCCATTGTGGTGGAACGGACCATCATGGTTATGGGACAAGGATCAATTTGCAGAAAAGATAAACATTTCACAGTAAGGCTCGTTTATTCCAGATAAACGCATGCATAAGGAAGTCAAAATCAATTGTTTGACAACAGTGGCTGGAGAAACTCCAGTGAATCGCATTGATGAACTCATTCGACGATGTTCATCCTGGTCAGGCTCGTACACCTTATGGCGTATGTTCTCAGGTTCATCCAGCGCATAAAGAACCCAGCCATGAAGGAAGTCCCAAACTTGCTTAAGTTTGAGGAATTGCAAGCATCGCGGAATGTTTGTTTGCGACAGGCACAAACATGTTTTGAGGAAGAGTACCAACTACTTCTCAACAATCAATCACTGGAGAGCCGATCATCGCATTACTCATCTCTTTCTGGAGCGTGAGCATCGCAGGAACTTACACCCCGGCGTATCAGCACTGTTCGTTATAGTTCAACAAAACTTTTGGATACTGGGCGCAAGGAATCTCATTCGGAAACTGACACACAACTGCTTGGTATGCTTTCGGCAAAGGCAGCACAAGGCACATCAAACAAGTAAGAAAGCTACAGTCGAGTGTGCTCGACTGTAATATACCCGCTACCCAGCTGCTCGTACATCATTTATTTGCGGAACAAAAAAACGGCTACAATCAAATTTTGACCGTAAAAGGCTATGGACTTATAATATTTATGCAAAGTCAAATTCTAAAATAAAAAAAAAAAAATATTTTTGCACTCATTTAATTTTTAATGCGGGCGGGACTCGAACCCGTAAATGCATGATAGTACTGTTCATTTTGCAGTCCACAACTTAACCCATTTCACCACCCTACACGCACACACTTTTCGGCACAATGCTGCAAGCAGCGCTGCTGGCAGCTATGGAAAACGTTAAGCTGCATAACGTCTGTGTTTATTACCCGATTGTTACCAAATTTTCAGAGATCATCTGGCTAGCTATAGTTATCATGTAAACCGAATATGAACAATATGGCATCAAAATTGTTTTTTCGATTTACAGGGGCGGAAGGGGGCGTGGCCAAAATCCAAAATAAACTTGATCAGCGTGCAATAATAACACATTTTGTCCCCATATTTGGTAATCCTAGCTCTTATAATAGCTGAGATCTAGATTTTTACATGGACAGACAGACGGACAGAAAGACAGACGTACAGACGGACATGGCTATATCGACTCGGCTGTTGATCCTGAGCCAGAATATATATACTTTATGGGGTCTGAGGTGTCTCCTTCTGCCTGTTACATACATTTTCGGTTTGAACAAAGTTATAATACCCTTCTACTCTATGAGTAGCGGGTATAAAAATGGCGGATTTGCCCAGAGTACGCATAACTCAAGCGCTTCCCTTCGTTAATACTGGCTGCGATTACGCTGGACCATTTCTCTTGAAGGATGCAAAGGTGCGCAAACCGCGCATAAGCAAGGGCTACATATGCCTATTCGTTTGCCTAGTCACCTCGGCAATACACCTGGAACTTGCTACTGATCTATCCACGGACACCTTTCTGGCCACATTGCGGCGCTTCACATCTTTGCGTGGCAAGTATTCCAAAATTTATAGCGATCATGATTCGAATTTTGTTGGGGCAAGCACTTGACGAACTTAAAAAACTCTTGGCATCACAACATCATACGGACCTAGTCACCCGCACTCTGGTGGATGACGGAATTCAGTGGATCTTCATTTCTGCACATGCTTCTCACTGGGGAGGAAAATGGGAATCGGCAGTTCGATCAGTGAACTTACATTTACGGCCACTTTGCTACTCATCGGACACTGAGGTAAACTATTTATCTCCAGCGCATTTCCTGATCGGAAGGGCATTTACAACAATACCAGAGACTGACTTGCAGCACATTCCTGTTGGTCGTTTGGGCTATTGACAAAACATTCAGTCCATGTATCAAGGATTATGGAAACAGTGGCATCAGGAGTGTTTTACTACTCTGCAACAACGTCCCAAATGGAGCACACCAACTCCTAATGTTTCAGTTGGAAACATCGTGCTTATCAAGGAATCAAACCACCATCGGCATCATGGCACCTAGCACGAGGTTTCGAAACCTACCCAGGAAAGGACAATTTGGTACGAGCTGTTAAGCTAAGGACAGCCTCAGGAGAGCTTATTCGACCTTTTACTAAGGTTGCCGTCTTGCCTTATTCAGAAACAATGTTTCAGGGCGGGCCGGGATGTTGAGGAACGGTGGCAACTCTGTCATTTGCCAATTTAATGAATCAACATGTAAACGTATCATTTAACATTAGAAATGTATCGATACCGCTGCGTCGGTAATTTAGTCACAAATTTACGTTAGAAATTAGTATTAAGAGAGCTTTCGATCGTGCAAGATCCAATGAGAAATACAGTCCACAATAAAACACCGTTTTATTCCACAACATAACAAGTAAAAAATAAGTAACAAGTAAAAAATAACTAATCGATAATTTTCGATTATCTGGAGAAGTATTAAAGTTACAGCTTTCTGCTTTGGTATGAACATAAATAATTGCAATATAAATCTATTCCCCAAATTACAATCGAATCGGAAACACAGAAGTTATCCTTGTTCTGTTTTCCGTACTCAACTGCTTGCGCCTGTACTGCGCGTCGTGACGTCATCGTCACGAAGCTTCGTTTCAGCCGTGGCGTGTGTACAGCTGGTTGCTATGATGTTTTCACATGTAGATGGCGCTATTCAAAGATAGATCTAATTTAAACAATAGGTGACGGATAAACTTGTGCAGAGTTTTTTGATGGAATTAAATGTGTGATAATTTGTTTCGAAACTGAGCGAATGGTATTTTACTGTCGGGCGCACACGACTGTAGCTTTCTTTACTTGTTTTCAATGGTCGAATGGTATAATAACAAAATTCGGCTGATAGGTTCTATGGTCTATTGATGCTGATGATGTCGGAGATGCCTCCTAGGGTGCGTTGGTTACTTCTGGCTAAAATTAATATACCATCTGACTTGCAAAAAAACATATATGTTTTATTTATTTATTTAATTTAATTTAAAGTCAACTAATAGCAGTCGACGTAAAAGTTACAGAGAAAGAGATAAGACTTAACAAACGCAGTTTTGATTAAAGCTAAGAAAATTAATTTTATGCATGAATTTTAAAATTTTAATTTTTTAAAAAATTTTAAAACGGAAAATAAAATATTTTAATTATAAAAAAATTTAATACATTATAATTTAATTTAATTTAATTTAATTCCGGGGAAAAAAAACAAAAATTCTAGCCGATCCAACATTTGTTGCAATGGATTGGGGAAAACCCAGAAAAACCCAATCAGATCAGAAAACTTAATATTAGTTATTAGTATGAAGTGTTAATGAGTTAAGAATAGAAATTCTTATACCCGCTACTCATAGAGTAGAAGGGTATTATAACTTTGTTCATACCGAAAATGTATGTAACAGGCAGAAGGAGACATCTCCGACCCCATAAAGTATATATATTCTGGCTCAGGATCAACAGCCGAGTCGATATAGCCATGTCCGTCTGTCTGTCCGTGTGAAAATCTAGATCTCAGCTATTATAAGAGCTAGGACTACCAAATTTGGTGACAATATGTGTTATTATTGCACGCTGATCAAGTTTATTTTGGATTTTGGCTACGCCCCCTTCCGCCCCCGTAAATCGAAAAAACATTGATTACAAGCGCAATTTTGATGCCATATTGTTCATTTTCGGTTTTCTTGAAATTTTAAATGTAGCCAGCCAGATGATCTCTGAAAATTTGGTAACAATCGGATAATAAACACAGAAGTTATTTAGCTTAACGTTTTCCATAGCTGTAAGCAGCGCTGCCGGCAGCGCTGCTTGCAGCATTGTGCCGAATCGTGTGTGCGTGTACGGTGGTGAAATGGGTTAAGTTGTGGACTGCAAAACGAACAGTACTATTAAGCATTTACGGGTTCGAGTCCCGCCCGCATCAAAAATTAAATGTGTGCAAAAATGTTTTTTTTTTTTATTTTATATTTTGACTTTGCATAGATATTATAAGTCCATAGCCTTTTACGGTCAAAATTTGATTGTAGCCGTTTTTTTGTTCCGCAAATAAATGATGTACGAGCAGCTGGGTAGCGGGTATATTACAGTCGAGCACACTCGACTGTAGCTTTCTTACTTGTTATATTAGAAAAAGAGGACTCTAAGTTGAAAAGTCTAAAAAGTTTATTATATTGATCGCAGAGAAGACGGAAAGGGTCATGCAAGCTATAATTACTAGAACAAAAGTCTAATAACAATGGCTGAAAATTACGGGTAACTCTAGAAGGAACACTAAAGTTAAGTTGCCTGAGTAAGGAAGGGGAATCGACCTCAAATCTTATAAGTTTTATGATAAACAAGACACTTAACATAATACGACGGTTAGAAGAAGCCGATTATGATAAGGTGGTAAATCTACTCCTGGAACCCAGTTGAAACTACGTAAAGCAAAAAGAAGAAACTGCTTTTGAACAGACTCAATTCTGTCTTGATAAATTTGGTACTGCGGGGACCACACGCAAGAACCATATTCAAGAATTGGACGTACAAGAGAAGTAAAAAGTAACTTGGTTGTAAAGGGATCATTAAATTCTTTGGCCCATCTTTTAATGAAACCAAGTACACGAAAAGCCTTGTTAACAATGTGTGTAACGTGTCGATCAAATTTCAATTTCTGATCAAAGAGAATACCTAGATCATTTACTTCAGATATTCTTAAAAGTTGAGTTAAATTAAAGGAATGGTTCATGACGTGATGGTTTCCTCTGTAAAATGGCATAACTTTACATTTAGAACAATTAAGATGTAGCAGGTTATGATTACACCAGGCAAAAAACTTGTCAAGATCCATTTGAAGAAAGTTTAAAGTTTTGTCATTATACGTCAGACAAAGTTTGACATCATCAGCGTACATAAGGATAGATGATTGTGTTAGTACAGAAGGTAGGTCATTAATAAAAAGGTTAAAAAGTAGAGGACCAAGATGACTACCCTGAGGAACCCCAGATGTAACAAATATAACAAATATAACAAATGTTACATTTACATATATGTATATATGTATAATCGATCCGACATTGGTTTATCATTTTTGTCCATTTTGACATTATAAGTATCGAATACTAATATAAAACACCATATTTTTATTAAATAAAAAATAACAAGTAAGGAAAGTTACAGTCGAGCTCACCCCGCAGTAAGATACTATCCGCCCAGTTTCAAAACAAATCATCACACTTTTATTTCCTCTGCACTAGTTCATCTGCCATCTATTGTTTAATTTAGATACATATATCTTTGAATAGCGCCATCTACATGTGAAGAGGTCATACCAGTCAGATCTACGGAATCAAAGCTTTGCGATAATGACATTGAGCTGCAAAGGCACAAGCAGCGGAACTACGGAAAACGTTTAATTGAATAACTTTTGTGTTTAGAATCCGATCTGCTGAAATTTGGAATATATATGCATGTGGTATAGATCTATGTGTGTGCTCAAGTGTGTGCTAACAAGTTAAAACTTAAATACTTTCGTCACACAGCAAACTCAAAAATTGAGTAATCAATTTTTAGAGGCGGTGTATGTGGCACCTGTAGCATACAACGTATGATTGTACTGGAGCTGATGTAGGGTATTTAGTGTTCGGTGGGTATCATGGTTGATGAGTGGTGTTGGTTATTATACCATTCGACCATTGAAAATGGTCAAAATTGGTATACTAAGTTTGTGCAAATGTATGTAACAGGCAAAAGGAGGCGTGGCAGACCCCACAAAGTATATATATTCTGACTCAGGATCACTAGCTGAGTCGATTGAGCCATGTCCGTCTGTCTGTCCGTTTGAACGTCTAGATCTCAGCTATTACAAAAGCTAGAGACACCATATTTGACATGAAGGTTCCTGTATACCATAGGTAGATCGAGTTTATTTTCAATTTTTGATGCCACGCCCACCGCCCACGCAAATCGATAATTTTTGATTATCAGGAGAAGTATTAAAGTTACAGCTTTCTGCTTTAGTATGAACATAAATAATTGCAATATAAATCTATTCCCCAAATTACAATCCAATCGGACAATAAACACAGAAGAAGTTATCCATGTTTCCGTTTTCCGTACTTCCACTGCTTGCGCCTGTGCTGCGCGTTGTGACGTCATCGTCACGATGCTTCGTTTCAGCCGTAGCGTATGTAAAGCTATGCCGTTTTCACATGTAGATGGCGCTATTCAAAAATAGATTTAATTTAAACAACAGGTGGCAGATAAACTTGTGCAGAGTTTTTTGATGGAATTAAATGTGTGATAATTTGTTTCGAAACTGGGCGAATGGTATGTTACTGTCTGGCGCGCTCGACTGTAGCTTTCTTTACTTATTTCTGTTATTTACCGTAAGAAGCACACTCATCACAACAACAAGAACAACAACAGAACTATGCACACGACTCTTCAAGTGGCAACAACAACAAAGACAACAATGGGCAAAAACAACATTCATTTATGATTAGAATTTGGCGCAACGACTCCAAAAAAAATAATTTGTTGACGCCTTTATTTCTCTGCTCTGCTCGGGCTCTGCTTTGCTCTCTGCCCCGGCTCAGCGTGCGTGCGCGGCCGCCGTCGATTAACACCTCGAAACCATTGGCTTTTTTTGGGCCTCCCGCCTCTCCCCACCAGCTCGTTTTATTAGCGAATTTGGCACGTGTTCGCTGCAGTTGCCGCATCCAACATGTGTGGTATCTGTTGTTCTGTATGCTACAGGTACATGCGGAAACGTTGCCCCTTTTCCTTAGTCATGACGTAGTCACAGTGCGACAAAGGGACAGAAAAAGCCAAGCGACTCAGGCGATGACATCACACATGTTGCATGAGCAGATTGTGGGGTAAGATTATTCTACAGAAATAATCGAAAATTATTTCAAATTGAAATGCAATCAAAATAGGGTGTCATTTAATTATTTACTTACTCGTTTTTTTGAAAAAAGTGTTTCGGCTGCTTTGTGTGACAAAAGTTTGGCTCCGCAGAATGAAACAAATGTTAACAATAATACAAAGATAAAAGCTCACACAGACCAGCAAAGACAACAACCTATTTCCAAGCGAACTACAGATACTTATATAGTACAGCTACAGCTACAGATACAGCTATAGCTACAGGTACAGATTATATCATTAACTGTGTATGTATGTTGAGTTTTATGTGGGTATTTGGTTATTGTTTCGTTTTGTTCACTTAATTTTAAATCTCTGCAATTTGATTATTTAATTAAAAAGTTAACCAGATTTTTCTTTGAAAAACAAAACGAGTTAAAATTTTAAAGTTGAAAAGAGAGCTTTTTTTATGAATAATGAATTATCCATTTATTTGGGTTCCAAAAGGAATCGTTCAGTCAACTCCTCTGAACTTAACCTAATTTATTTATTTATTTAACGCCAACTAATGGCAGTCGACACAAAATTTTAAAAGATTTAATATTAAATAAAAAAAAAAATTTTCATATAATTAAGTTAAAATTATCTTTAAGATTAAAGAAATTAAAATTAGAAGTGAAGTAAATAATTACAATTTAAAACAAAAATTTAACGACTAGTCTGGGTGAACAAAAGAATAATTAAAAATTTTATTTATTTAAAATGATCCAACATTTGTTGCAAAAGGATTGGGGAAAACCCATAAAAACCCAATCAGATCAGAGAAGATTGTTAGGTGTTAGTTGTTAGTGTTAGGTGTTAGTTGTTAGTGCGGTACATCGACCGGAGGAAGCGTAAAAGAAAATCCAACATTAGATAGTAAGTAAAGATATATAGTTCATGGATAGAAAAAAGATTAACGAGGAAAAAAAGAAAAATACACTAGTGAGGACTAAATTCTACACAGATGAGAAAGAATTAAAGATTTTAAGTCTACAGAATTTGAATTAGCTATGATAAAATATAAGTTGTTATAGCTCGAACATAATGCCCTAAAGGGCTCATGCAAGGCATAGTTCGACCTACAGTGAGAAAGTGTTAGAGGTAGGAAGTTACGAGAGTTTCTAAAGGGGACAGAGAAGTATAACTGGCTAACCAAGTCTTCACTATCAATGTCACCTTGAATAAGGTTATTTATAAACAGTACACAAAGCATGGTTCTACGATTTGTTAAAGACGGAAGATTTAATAAGAGAAGTCTACTAGAGTAGAAGGTAATCTTAAGTTTGCATCCCAATTAAGGCCTCGTAGGGCAAAAATTAAAAAATTCTTTTGCACAGATTCAATGCGGTCCTTGTAAAATGAATACTGAGGACAGCAAACACATGAACCATACTCAAGAATAGGACGCACAAGAGAGATATAAAGCGTTTTTGTGACATAGGGGTCGTTGAATTCCTTAGACCACCGCTTTATAAAGCCCAGAACACCCATGGCCTTATTGACCATAGAAATAATGTGATCAGTAAATTTAAGTTTGCGATCTAAACGGACGCTCAGATCATCAGCCAATGTAATTCTATCCAGGGGGCAACCACAAAGAGTGTATGAGGCGTACTTGGGACTTGCCCGAGAGAAAGTCATTAGTTTGCATTTACCCATGTTCAAGTTTAATTGGTTTACACTGCACGAACTTTGAAAACGGTCAAGGTCGTCTTGAAGAGAAGAGTGATAAGATACATCTTTAAATTGATAGCATAGCTTAACATCGTCTGCATACATAAGAGTACGCGAGTTACGTATGACCAAAGCTAGATCATTAATAAAAAGAGTGAAAAGAAGGGGACCCAGATGGCTTCCTTGAGGTGACATAAAGTGGGTTAGAAAGAGCATTTTTGAATGAGACTCTTTGAGTTCGGTCGGTTAGATAACTAACGATCCAACTAAGGAATTTGGGTGTAAAGCCCAGAAGGTTAAGTTTGTGTGCGAGAAGGGAGTGGTTTACTGAGTCAAAAGCTTTACTGAAATCAGTATAAATGACATCAGTCTGTAGACTGAAAACCGGTACTTATAAAAGATGTCAGCTCAAGCAAATTTGTCGAAGTTGAACGACGTTTCACGAATCCATGCTGACTAGGAGACATGAGAGATCTGCAATAATGTTGCAAGTACGGAGTCAAAACATACTCAAAGAGTTTAGGTATAGCCGACAATTTAGAGACACCTCTATATTTGCTTGCATCAGACTTACTGCCTTTTTTATGAAGAGGAATTATAAATGATTCCTTCCAAATCAAGGGAAAAGAGGAAGTGTTTAAGGACAGTGAAAATAGTTTGTGCAACGGCTTAGTTAATGAATTGGCACAGTAACGAAGTACGCAACCGGAAATTCCGTCAGGACCTGGATTGAAAACAGGTTTTACCAGACATAGATCCCTATAGAGACTATCCTCATAAAGGACAGGGGTGGAAATTCCATTCGAGCTAGGAATGGTATATGGGTATGTATGAGAGGACTGTGTAAATTTTGAGTAAGTCGTTTGAAAGAACTTCGCAAACAAATCGCCAATGGCCTGATCATTATTAGCATCATCCTTATTAAACGATAAATTAGAAGGAGTGGTATTAGATTTACGCTTCATGTTAACGAAATTATAAAACTGTTTACGATTCTGCTGGAACTGAATCCTGCAGCGAATCAAATAGTTATTGTAACAAGCAGCGTTCAGCACGATAAAGTTTGACCGAGCAATAAGATAACGAGAAAAGGCGGACGGAGAATGACCTGCTCTATATTTCTTATAGAGTTTAGACTTTCGATTTTTTAAACTTGACAATTCTTTGGTAAGCCACGGAGGGTTACTTGAGCTCATTCGATAAACATGAGGAACACAATTATCAAAAAATACGTTTAAGGTATCGTAAAAAATACTAATGGCGTCAGCCATATCAGTACACGAATAAAGATCGGACGAGTCGCAACATGAGATCAAGTTATTAAGCTTGGAGAAATCTGCATTACGAAAGCAGCGAACACGTTTACATGGCACTCTCACACTATCCAGCACATTGAGCTGATTTTTTCGCTTCGGGGACTCATCCAATAGCTTAGGGCTATTGACAAACGATTCCAGCGCAGAGAACTGATCGGACAGTTTTCGAAAACTACTGTTCAGCTCCCTGAATCCCGTCCTAATCTGCCGCATAAACGATACAAATTCGTTTTCGACTTCACGACATGCCTCGCAGCAGTAATGCAACCCATTACGCCTGGCTATGGCATCAGCTGTAGTGACGGTAAGGCCAGCACATTTAGCATGAGCAATATTATTGCATATCCAACATGCAATACTTGCCTGAGCAGAAGTAATCTGCTTTTGGCAAGATTTTTTATAGCAGACAATGCCGCCTTCCATTGTAAGGGATGACCACTGTAAATTTACAACAACCGCAAGTAAAAACAAAAAGAGAGAATAGATTGGAGTGAGAGTCAGGCACAAGCAACAACAAAGTTTAAAAGAACAAGAATAGGGAGTGAGCGTTGCAGCGCACAACAACAAAAACTACAGTAAATTAAAGTATGGGAGAGTAAATGAGAGTTAAGTGCTCTCACGGTGAAAGAGAAAAAGTAAATTAGGTCTGGAACAACAACAATAGTTCTAAAAATAGAAGTTGAAGCAGTAAACAAGTTCAAAGTACAAACCAAAATCAAAATTAAGTAGAACACAATTTGTTAGTTTTAATTTGGCATGCACACGCGAGTGAACGAATTCCTGATTATAAAAGTGTTAAAAGTGATTAGTATTGTTATTAAATTTAATTAAGCGCCGGGTTTGATAAAAGAAAATTTAAGATGCGGGGAGCAAAGATAAAACGCGTCCGTTCACTTGGAAGTATACAGAATGTATGAGTCTATAAAAGGTATATGAGACCAAGTGGTTTCTTAATTATTATGTACAAAAAGAAAAATTAATCTAGTTATTAATTACTTAACAAAGTGTATTATATTATCCTCCGGGTAGGGAGATCGCTGGGGTGTACCCTCTTCAGCCTTCGGAGGGAGATGGGGTTAACTAGCATGTTTGCCAGTCGGTTCGGGTGGACCACAAGCCTGTCGGCATAATGGCTGCTATGAAAATTGATCTGATCCCCAAGAAGGGTAACTTTCAGATCTCTTTCGATAACCTTGTTCGTCACGTACCAGGGGATCCCAGATGCGTGACGTGCAGCTCTCGACTGGACCACTCGGAGCCTATTGACCTGGGATTTGGCGGCAGTTCCCCACACCTGGATGGCATAACTCCACGTTGGAGCTAGTATGGCTTTGATTAAAAGGGCCTTAGAGCTCGTTTGTAGCTTGCTGGAGTGGAAGAGCCAGTCGAGCTTTCTTAGCTTCGCCAGGGACTTAAATTTGACCGACGTGATGTGGGCCCTCCAGGTCAGTCTCCGATCCAGATGTACTCATAGGTAGCAGTGCGATGTTACATTGCTGATGGGATTTCCTTCAAAAGTCAGACCTGTGCAAGTTCCGGGCCGCAGGGAAAAAGTTACACAGGCTGACTTTGAGGAGTTAATGGCCACATTCAATTTGGCAGTCCATTCTTCAATTGCATGCAGCCATTCCTGGACTGCATTGGAGGCAGTTTGCAGTGAAGAATGAGACGTCAGCATGAGGTGTCATCGGCGTAAGTGGCCAGGAGCAGCTGAGCCGGGGAAACTTCGGTGTTGTTGGTGGGAGATGGCAAGTCGGCAGTGTACAGGGTGTACAGGAAGGGCACACTTCACTTCCCTGTGGAACTCCTGCGTGAATCTCTTCCAGGCTGGACCGAGCATCACGCACTGCAACGTCGAACGTCCGATAAGAGGTGAAGGATCTCAGGATGGCATAGTAGGGAGCAGGAAGGGAGAGCTTTCATCTTGAATAGAAGGGCCTCATGCCACACCCTGTCAAACGCTTGCTTCACGTCTAGAAAGACGCCGATCATGCACAGTTTGTGCTCGAAGCCATGCGTCACCTGGTTTACCCGTCGATGTACTTGTTCAGGACAGCCATGGGACTTCCTAAAACCAAATTGGTGTCGAGGTAAGTGGTTCACTACTTGCGGCAGTTCCATCAGTCGGGCTAAGAGTATTCTTTCAAAAATCTTGGAGAAAGTTGATAGCAAGCTGATTGGGCGATATGCATCGATCTGCGTTGGCGGCTTTCCGGCTTTAGGTATCATGATGATACCTACGTGCACGCTTCCATTGCCTTGGAAAGTGCCCTAGCCTTAGCATGGCATTAAATATTTTTACTAAGGCTAGGACTCCTTTGCGTGACAGAGACTTCGCAGCACGGTTGTCGATGCCATCGTAGCCAGGGGTTTTCTTAATTTGCAGCGCCTTCAGCTGCATCATGACTTTCTGCGGTGTGGTTTGTCTAATGGGGCGAGGCGGTGCAGGAAATTAATGATGGCTACGCGGTTTGAGTCATCTGTTAGGGAAGGGCATGAAGGTGGAGGTCAGGTGCGAAGCAAATGCCCTCGCTTTTTCATCGTCCGTCTTGAGCCAGAGGCCACTGTGACTCAGGACGGGTGATTGAAACAACGGCTGTCTCTTGATTCCTCTTGTGAGCCTCCATAACGAAAACTTGCTGTTGTTATCTGGGCCAGTACCCTCCAGCAGGGTATCCAAATTTTCTCGTCGGGTCCTGGCTAGCAAACGGTGCAGTCTGTTAGTGGTGCTAGAGTATAGCTGCTTGATGCTAGGATCTCCTGTTGCGATGTACCGTCTTCTGAGGCGCCTTTTGTGGGAGAGCAGCTCCCTAGCCTCCAAGCTCAAGATGGGAGCCTTCCTTGCGGTCGTGTGACGAGCTTGGTGTGGGGGTGGTGTGGTCCTCCGTGCTGCTTCCGCGATTGTAGCTGGGAGGTAATCTACATACGCTTCCAGACTATTGCAGGTGTCAATGGGGATGTTGAGATCTACTGTGGCCTCGATGTGCTCCTTGAAGGCCACAGTATTTGCAGTAGGTGACAGCATTTTTGTGACACCTTTGAATAGCTGGGCGTCTTCATCCAGCTCAAACAGCAGGGGGAGATGGTCAGATGACAGTTCTGTCAGTATTTGCACGTTGATTTCTTACTGTCTGAATCCTTTGGAGATCCCGAAATTGATGGCACTTGGAGTGGCACTTGCTCGATAGCGATAGCAAGTAGCTTCTCCAGTTGCAACGATGTCGATACCTTCTCCCGCCAGAGCAGAGAACAGCACCCTGCCTCTAGTGCACATCCTGTAGTTTCCCCACCATCTGTGCTTTGCGTTCCAATCACCTGCTCCAAGGAACTTTGTGCCAAATTGAGCGATGATTAGCTCAACGTCAGCCTCCAACTGAGGTTAGGAGGGCAGTATACTGAGGCAATGTTCAAGGTACCCCTGCTTGCCGTCAGCTGGATAACTGCTGCCTGGATGCTATTTTCCGACAGGGTGGAGAAGGGTTGATGGGAGATGAGTGATCTGATAAGGATCCGGGTGGTTGGCAGTGTGGAGGGTAAAGCCAGGAACTCTGAAGGTGGACCGGGAAACAAAATGGGTTTCCGACAGCAGGAGGATGCCAATTTCGTGAAGCTCGATGAAGGCGAGAATCTCATTGGTCTTTGAGGAGGCCCCATTAGCATTCCAAGCTGCTACCTTAAGAGAACCCATTTTAAGCAACAGAAAGGAAGGTGCGAGTTTGCAGGGGCAGTTGCATTAGCGTTTCAACTAGTGACATCATCCTGTCAAGCCTAGTAAACAGCTGCTCCAGCTTGGACTCTAGATTAGCGCTTGCATGGGGGACAGAAGCGGCAGGCTTGGCGACGGGCTGACTTCCTCTGACAATATTCGCAAATGAAGGCTTTCCAGACATGTGGGCTGGTGGACTGTGTAGGTGTGCTCCCCTTGCAGGACCAGAAACAGAGGGTTCATTGACCTTCCGTTGGAGTTTGCGGTTAGAAGCCCCTAGCAGGTACTTTTTGCAAGCTTTAAAGTTGGCTGCATGGGGTCCGCCACAGTGAAAGCAGAATCTGGCCTCGTCCTGTTGCAGCTTACACTTTGCAGTGGAGTGATTGTCTGCGCATTCTCTGCATATATAGTGCCGAGAACAATATGCCTTGGTATGACCATAGCCTTGGCATCTGTGGCATTGTATCGGCTTCGGTTGCTTACGGGGTTTCTCCCATGTTACCCTGTGCCTGCAGACAACCGGTATGCCCTTTACTTGATTATTGTTCTCCGCCTTTTGGAGGTCAATGAACCTCATATTAAGAGGAAGAGAGGTTGCCTTGTTGCGCGGGGTATAAATCCGTACAACGTTATGACCTTCGTTCTGGAGGGTTGCGATGATATCCTCCGATGGGACTCCGTGGTGAATATAGCGCATGACTATTTTGTAGGGTCGGTCCTCCGGTAGCTGATGGTGATGAAATAGGGATCCTTTGTCGAGAAAGTGCCGGGCCACCAGCCTGTAGCTATCGGGGGTGTTGCACTGAACAACGCAGTCTCCCGAATTTAGGGCCTTGATTGTACAGGAGTCTCCCACAAGGGCGTCCAACTCGCTGCGAAATGCTGTGAAATTCACCACATTGGAAAACATCATTCTAGGCACCTAAGAGTGACGGCTTGATTTCGGGGCGGCTGGTACAGTTTGGTGTTTCAGCTGCTGTTTTGATCCTGCTTTCCTTGCGGCACGGTTGTGGGCGGCTTTCGAGGAGCATGGCTCGTCGTCGTCACTTGAAGATACTTCGCCCAGAACCATATCTTCCTCGTCGCTTAGCGCTTGGAAGCGATTGGCAGAGATTTTTGCCGGCTTATCAGATGCCACCTTTTTTACCATTTTAGGGGAGAGGACTGCGCCTGCTCTCTTTTTGATTCCTCCATTTCTTGATTTAAAGGAGATATCCTGCCAGCCGGTGGCAGATTGTGGCTTCGCGATTGAGCTGACAGATGCACTGTTGTGAGTTGTACTGGCAGCACTAGAGCATACGTTGCCGCTCAAGGAGGAGGTAAAGATGTACGCGGACGAGATAGTCGAGCTGGTGGAGGTCAGTGTGAAGGTCGAACTGCAGTAGGTGTTTGAAATACTGGTAGTAGCGAAGGCTAGATCTTCACTTTGCCAGCAAAGAGAGAGAGCTGTACGTCTGTCGTCGAAGGCCGATGGATCACAAAAGAAAGACAGTCGCTCATGGTGATCGATAGCTCGATCGGCCTTGACCTACTTAAAAATGCAATTCGATAGGCATGAAATTCATGGCAATCTGCATTTATCTGTGATAAGCTGATCTGCAAATTTGGTTGGCGCTGCGGCCCTAGAGATTCGCAAAAGGTGATGCGCAATAGATGGTGCTGGGTGGTTCAAGTTCACCAATAGATGGCGCTACACTTTTAAGCTTTTCTATTGCCTACTTTTAGGCTGCAGTTTTTTGAATTATCTATTGCCGGTTTTTAGGCTACACCAGAAACAAGCGCCACTTCACACCTCAAATTTGAAATAAACACCAGGAGCTTGTTATATTAATATACCTTCATACCAAATTTGGTGTCTCTAGCTTTTATAATAGCTAAGATCTGTGTGTTCACACAGACGCGTGACGGACAGAAGGACAGACATACAGACATAACTAAATCGACTCGGCTAGTGATGCTGAGCAAGAATATATATACTTTGTAGGGTCTCCCACGCCTCCTTCTGCCTGTTAAATACATTTGCACAAACATAGTATACAATTTTCGACCATTTTCAATGGTCGAATGGTATAAAAATTGTTTGTCCCTTTTAAAATTGCACACTAAAGTATGTAGAAGTAAAAATATTTCGTGTATTCCTTAAGCATTGCACTGCTTGGTTTGGTTGTTGTCTTTGCTAGAGCTTGGCGCGCAAACAACACGACGGCTTAAGTTTTAAAATATATTGTGAGACAGATTGTACGCATTATCATAAGAGAATATTATATCAGAATCATATAAAATATTGCATTGTTTTTGTGAGCCGTGTTAATTAATTAATTGTTGTTTAACATACAGGTCAGGTGAATTCTATCGTATACTTAATGTAAGTAAAAGAAACACCGCTTGGCAAGCAGTGCAACTACCGACGAGTCGTTTGTCTTTCTCAGTCGCACTGCGCATCTGCGAGTCCTTTGACTGACTGCTCTGCTAGAAAACTACGCTGCTAGCGTTGACGTCGCCAGCGCTGTCCGCAGCAAAGCAGAGCCAACGTCACCTACACACATGCATGCGAGAATTACACTCGACAACCAACCCACAAAATTGCGGCGTGTCCTGTGCGGAGTCAGTTCGTCGTTTCAGTTTTGGACAAACACTCCGAGAGGCACGTCAGGGCCCCAGCGTGCGCGCTTCTCGACTCGATCCACTGTGTGTGTTGTGCCTGTGCCTGTGTTTGTGTTTGTGTCGCTGCCAGTGCCAGTACCAGTACCAGTGCCAGAGCCTGTGTCTGTGTCTGTGTCTGTGTCTATGTCTATGTGTGTGTGTGCCTGTCTGTAGGAAGCCAGAAAGGGCAGCAAATTCCCGTTCTGTGGAAAATTTGTGCTGTAATCGGCGGTACATTGTGCAAAAAAGTAGTGAAATTATAATCACAAGAAAAACAGCTGTAGCGCCAACAACAGCAACAGCAACATCAGCAACATCAACAAAGAAACAACAGCAACAGCAATAATAAAAACAGCAACAAACTATTCGAAGACCAGTGGCGTGCGGGGCAGCTCCATTTCAATTGTCAAAAGTTAGTTACTTGCGCCGAGTGGTTTAATTTGCCCGCTCGCCTCCTCTGGCAATTAGATTTTCTTCTTTTTGCCCGCGGACGCGAACCAATGTGCCAAAAGGCGTGGCGTGGGCGGAAGGCAGCTGTATACAAATATCTACAATCCATACCATTTATACACTTATCTAAGCAAACTACTGTCACCGCTCTTGTTGTTGTTCATCCACAAAAGTCCCTCCGTATTGTTAGCTAGACAAGAAGCGATTACCGAATCTTAAATCAGCATTGCAAGTTTGCCAGGGATCGTCGGCCAGGGTGGTCGGCAAGGTGGTGGGTGCACTTGACATTACCGCGTTGTGCTGTGTCATGAAATTACTCATACTCCGCGTTACGGGCTTTTCATCAACACACAACAAGAATACAAAAAAATTTTCAGACGAATGCTATGTGAATGAAATCATCCGAAATACATAGAAACATGTACACACACTAACTCACAGCACATACAGACACGTGCACACCCACCAAGTGTTTTGTGTGCGTGTCTCTTTGCGAGGGTGTGTGTGTGTGTAACTAAAAAAAATGTGAAATGTGTTCAGCTCTCCGAAAATAAGAAAAATACACAAAACACAACAACAACAGCAACAACAAGAAAAACAACAGAAACAAACCTTATTCTGCTAATGTTGAAAATGACCATCGTTGAGAGTCACGCGAAGTTACACTAACACCAGGAGTGAGTGCTTGAATAGAATATATAGCTAACTAATGGGTGTCATGTGGACAACGGAATATTTGGAATATATAGAGTTCAATGGCGAAAGCTCTTGGCTGAAGACGGAATCTTTTGACAGAACAACTGCAGTATGTCTGTATATACATACATACATATACTGTGGATCAGAAAAATATAGTTAGCAATTTTTTAATTTCAATTGAGCTTATATTTAAATTTATATATTTAAAAGCTTTTAGATGTATTTTTGGAATAATAGTTTCAGTTTCCATACAAATTGTTGATCCCATAGGGAGTTCAGTGCGCTGTGGGCGATTCTTTAAAATTGAACAGATTGAAGGCGTGGCAACATTAATGCGTTGCCATAATAAATCGTGCATATCTCTTTTCCTTGCCTTCGTTTTTTTGTATTTGTTTTCTTGCTAAATGAGCATAGGGAAATGCAAATAAATTGAAAAATAATAAAATTCCTTGGCAAAAGGCAGTAACAGCAAGAAGAACCACAAAGGTAGCAACAACAATAACAGCAGCAACAACAACAAGAGCTATGGCAACAACATATCGCACGCCGTACAAAATGTGTAGCATAAATAATTCCACCCACCAAAAGATTACACAGTCACTAGGGCGACACACTAAGGAAAGTCACAGCCTGTCGCTGGCGTTGCCGTCGACGCGTCGTTGCTGTTGGCGTCAAATGGGACGCTGGCATCTGCGTCGCTGCCGGTACTCGCCTTCGGTCAGGCTGTGTACTCTGCTCGCAGCCCTAACTTCCGCGCTCTCGGGCCAGCGCTCTCTCGCTTCTCTCTAGCGACTCTCTCGTCAAACTAACCTACATCAACAGCTGTGAAATACGGCGCCCACGCATGCCGCAAGCTTTGATAACTGCTACCCCGCTCGTTGCTTATGTTTCTTTTGTTGTTCTTTTATTTTTGTTAGTGATAAGGTCAGAAGAAACGACATCGGAAACAGTGGAGAATTAAAGAAGAAGAAGAAGCACGTGTAGACAATATAATGCGAGATTTAGTGTTGCCCACGCGAAGAGCTAAGAAAAAACTATAATATAAAATCGCCTCATTCAACACAAATGAAGACGCTGGCGAGCGTCTTCCTCTCGCCGTCTGACTGACACTGTCATTCTGTCACTCACTCTGTCTCGCTCTCGCTCTTGCTCTCTCTCTCTCTCTCTCTCTCTTTCTCTCTTATTCTCTCGTTCTTGTAGTCGTCGTCTGTCCCACACTGCGTTTCCATACGTCTGTTTCGTGCTCTCTCAGCCGCAGATGCTCGCGGCGTTCACCCAGCCTTTGAGGCAATCCCACACGAGTGCTTCCTCTCCTCGCGTAGTCGTCGTCATCGTCTACGTTCACGCTTGCTCTCGCTCGTGTGCCAAGAAGCGGGTGTGAGCAATTCCTGCTTCAACAGCTGTTTATCCGGTCTCATACTGCGCCGGCGCGCGTACATAACCTCAATCAAATCCGAAGCTCGTGTCGCTGCCGAAGCTCGTAGTCGTGTTCGTGCTCGTGTCCATGCTGCTTGCCTGCATGTTGCGGTAGGCAGCAGCAGCAGCACAACGCTGCCAACGCAAGACCGACGTTTGCGTCAGCGTCGACTTTAACGTACGCTGCAAGCTTTGCTGCTGCTTTGTAGCTCGCTCTTGCGCTCGCTCCTTCACTCTCACACCTACTCGGCTTCTCTGTTGTTCTCTCGGAACTGAAAACTGAACGAGTACAACGGCGACCCAGCACCCAGCACGTCTACCCCAGAGCAACTTTTGGACCCAGCCGTAGGCTTGGTTGGCTGGTGCGGGGGTGACTGCGCTGCAGCTGCTGCTGCGACGTGGACGTCGGCGCAGGCAAGAACAGCGAAGCCAACAACAAACACTTTTACTTGAATAATAACAACAACGAAAACAACAACGACGGCAGCAACAGCAGCAGCAGCAGTGGCAGCAGCAGCAGTGGCAGCAGCAGCAGTGGCAGCAGCAACAATCAGCAGCAACATCAGCGCCCTGTGTACAGCGATAATAATATGAGGAGTGGCAGTTCGGAATTACTACTCGAGCAGCAACAACAAGAGCTACGGTTACGTAAAATCCGAGAACTGGCTCCAAAAAAGAAAAATGGCAATCGGCGCTTTCGTTCGTGGCGGGAACGTGCGCGTTTCTATGGCACTTCAACACTCGCCTTCTTCTCGGTGACCGCCGGCGCATCGCTGCTGTTCCTGGTGCCGCTTTACGTCGACCCAGCGATTTCGACGCTTAGTCACGATTTCGTCGAGCATCCAACGTTGTGCACAACGACGCGACGCGAAGATCTCGTTGGCATATTCAACTGCTCGTGGAGCTCGTGTCGCGAGGGCTGCACCTCCGATCTGTATCGCTGTGTGCACATTTATGTGACATTTATTGAGGCGAACATAACCATACCGGAGAACATGACCGACTATAGCAACTACACCGAGAACTGGGAGCAGTCCAACGAGGCTACGCTGCTGGTCAACATTAAGGGCTGCGGGTATCCGCCCACAGTAACGTGTAAGGACTTTAATCTGTACTATGGCGTCGAGGGCGCCATCTATCCGTGTTTCTATTCGCGCAAAAACAAGACCGTAGTCCTCACGTCCTACAACCACGACGAACAGGTGTCCATGATCATTCATTTTTTTGTGGTGCCTTTTGTGATAACGGTCATCTCATCCATCGCTCTGTGCATTATGCACTGCGATTGCCGATGTAAAAAGGATCGTAGCCACCGGCGCAATCGGCCGCAATGTCGCAGGCCACGCATCGAGAATCTCAGGTGAGTGAGAGCTCTTTACAAAAATTGCTTGAATATTAACAGTCTGATTGATGCATTGATTGACTAAGTGACTTAATTTTTTTAGTTGTCTGAACAAATGCTTAAGTGACTGTTGACTGTTTGAATGACTGATTGATTGACTGACTAAGTGACTAAGTTATAAAAGAAATTAAGATGCAGTCCGCAACAAGTGATTGATTATTCAGTGTCTTTGTTGATTGTTTGATGGACAAAGCTATTAATCTAGTTATCAGAATAAATGGTTAAGAGACTATTGAGTGTCTGATTGATTAACTGTGCTATTAATGCCTTACTGAATTTCTTAAAACGCTGTTGCTACTCCAAGACTAAAGAATTATTACTACCACACTCAAGGTGGATTGATTACTGCAGACTACTGACTGATAACTGTTTGTCAACAAACTGATTAGTATTTTTCAAAAAGCTGATTTTTTCCTTTAAGCTGATTGACGAATGTCATATTGATCTTACTAGTTTGATTGATTGACTGGTGATTAATTGGGTTAGAAATCTACTGACTATCCCCAGTAGTTGAGAGAAATTACTTATAACAGATTATTTGACTAACGAACTGATTGATCAATCAAATAATATATATATATAATATTTGATTTTTCTAAAACATGAGCTGAGCACCTTTTCCCTAGCTAAATAACAAAAATTATTAATTTTATTATTATTATTCATTTACAACAAGACATATATATGTATCTAACTGATCTGCTTTTGCTCTGCCCTAAAAGGTCACTGTTACAAAATTTAAGTTTTTTAAAGCTCCCTTCTACACAAGTAGGAACATCGGCAGATTTTTAGGTGCAGCTCATAAATTCAACTTGAAGGTTCGTTCATTAGATTAATGCTGTACTATGGGTATTTTAGCCGAGTTGAGATTAGTAATGAATTATAATTTTTGAGGTTAATAATGGGTCCCAAGTTAGTCTAGGTGGCTCTCTTGCCGGGTGGCAACAAAATTTGTATTAAAATGTTGGCCCCCGCAAATCGATAAACCGTATAGCAAGCGCCTATACCTCAGAATCTAAAAAAAACTAGAGTCACCAAATTTGGTGACAGCACTTATTTGAATCATACGCTGTACAATTCTTATTAAAATTTGGGCCACGCCTAATTCCGCCCCGCAAATATATAAACCGTACAGCAAGCGCAATAATAAAGCTACAGTATTCAGTTTCGGTGTGTATGATAACTATCACCACCTTTGGCTGCAACCGGATAATGAACACAAAGGTTATTCAACGTTTCATATAGATTTGCACTGCGCCCACTACAAGCAAGCAAGCAGTATTTTTCCCAAGCAGTTATATTATATGTGTTGTTTATTATTTTTCTTTAAAAAATACGTTTACCAATAACAGTTTTCTTAATCTGAATTTTTTCAAAATCTTAAAAAAAATCCATGGTCTTATACAGTCAACACTTGAATGTATCCGATCTTACTTGTTACCACTTAATTTGCCAATTATGTCTATATGCACTGTATGCCAAGGTATGGAGTGCAATTCTATTTTGGGTTTGCCCGATATCGACTTCAACAATTTGCATGTGATGCAATTCTCTACAAACTTTCTCACATATTTAGACATATTTTGAAACCAATACTGTGTGTATACCTTAACTTTTCCCAGCCCAAGTGCATTATAGCTTCGTGGACATGGTTTAATATTGACCACCCGAATGCGCGTGGTATTACTGGCAGGCACTTATTTCGTCCATTTCTCCGTATTTTCCTATGCAACCTTATTCCGACCATAGTTCGTATGTCTGTGCTAGTTATTTTGTAGTTTTGTCACCAGTTCAGAAATTTCTTTATCTCTATGCTGTTCTGCAAGCAACCAGTTATCAGTTATGTCAGCCAATTCTACATGAACTTCAGTTACCTTAATGGCATTAGAGAGTTTAGGATCTAGTAGTGAGTTTCTAGACAGAAAGTCTACGTGCGTCATCCTCTGTCCTTTTCTATACTCAAGCTCAAACTCATGGTGACACATCTACCTTATAGCGAGTTGCAGTCGGTGTAATCCACAAATGGGCGGTCATGTACATATCGGCGAAAATGTTTTACTGCATATAGCGTGATAATTAAAAGATATGACGGCGGATCGCCAAAGTTTCGGTATAAGAGCTTGTGCTCTTTATTGAGTCAAACCTCAAAACAAACTGACTTAAAAGCTAACATAAAAAAGCTTCATAGCGGCCTCTGCAAATATGCCGAGCTTTGCTGGCAATGTAAGAGCTTCCGGCCAGATGCTGTGTCACCAGTTTTGCCGGTGCTAGTGATCGGACGATCGGTCCGGTTAACTTAGTTAACTTATATAATTAGCACGGTATCACTAACTAGAGTTGACGCTTGACGCACTTGTATATGTTAAACGAAAATCCTGCACTAGATAACTTTTGCAGCACGTCTTTTAGTCTAACAAAAGCGTCCTCCTTAGTGCCAGCTACGACCAAACCATCACATAATGCTTTCATTATGGCTCGCTGAAACACAGATGTAGCGATCTTTAAGCCAAAGGGCATTGCTAAAAACTCGTAATGTCCTTCTGTTGTGACAAAGGCTGTGCGTTCTATCGAATTTGATTTTGTTGATATCTCATAGAAACCGCTCGCCATATCAAGGCATATAAAATACTTGCTTCCACATAGCCTATCAATTTTATCTGATATTAAGGGAGATTGTATTATCGGAGATTGTATTTGAATTTAATTTATGGTAATTAATGCACGATCACTGCCATCCTTTCTCTTTACGAACAACATTGAGCTCGCAAATGGGGAGCAGCTTGGGCGTATAACATTTGAGGCTAAATGTTCCTGAACTTTACTTCATACCAACAACTTTTCATCATTATTCAGCTTATACAGGCGCCTCATTACGGTTTTATTGGCATCAATTAGACGGATATCTAATTCACCTTTTTGTTTTGAGATTAGTGCAAGCCACTGATCGCTCTAGAGGTCTTGGAAGTATGCCGATCCGACTTGTCATGACGGAGATTCAATGCGCGTTCTTCTTTTTTTTTTTTCAGTGCCCATATTGACTAGCACATCAATTCGCCTGCATCTTGTTCATACGATAGTTCTCACAAGACTTATTCAAGTATTAAGTATTTCAAAATCCTTTCTTAGTCGCCACGAAACCCTACAAAATAACAACAGGCGCAATGAATATATCATACATGAATATATCTACAAATGAACTCTTTCCTTGATTAATGTAACTCGTTGTTTATTCTTAACATAACATAATAATAACATAAAATTCAGTTTTATTCTATATACTTCTTATTCTCGCTACGTTGGCCCCGTAGACCAATCTCGAGCTGCGGCTGGAGTGATATAAACCTACTCGGAGTTCGGCGAGCGGCACATTTTGTTTTCGGGCTTACTTTATAAGGATTAAAATATTTTAATAATGATTAAGCTGGAAACGTATGTAGCTGAGAACTAAAGTAACATTGCTCTTTTGGGGTAATAAGTGGTGTATATTATTTATAAGTCTAGGTGTCACATGCGACCTGTGTGTATATCTCACCACCCTCACACACATACACACACACACACACACACACAGAGATACAACGACAGCACGCCCCAACCCCCACAGCGATTACTTGCCATCGAGACACGCACATAACACCCACCACGCTGCGTATGATTAATTTGTTGAGCTGTTGACAAGAGAACTTTCGATTGAGTTTTAGACCGAACTGCTTTATCTTAAAATTTCAGTATTCGGTAAACGATATATGACATTCGGTGTTTGCTGTACAGCATTAACTGCTGCGGCCGCAACATTCCTTGCCTTGTCTAAGTGCAACAATAACAATTACATTTCTTATGTAAGTCGCAAAGAAAAGCTAGATAATTCACTGGACATTTCTGGCATTATCATTGTGCCTCAATTATCTTTTCTTTTATCTGTATATTTAACGTTAATGTGTCTTTTGTGCTATTATACCCGCTACTCATAGAGTAGAAGGGTATTATAACTTTGTTCAAACCGAAAACCCCATAAAGTGTATATATTCTGGCTCAGGATCAACAGCCGAGTCGATATAGCCATGTTCGTCTGTCCGTATGTCTGTCTGTGTGAAAACCTAGATCTCAGCTATTATAAGAGCTAGGATTACCAAATTTGGTGGCAATATGTGTTATTATTGTACGCTGATCAAGTTTTTTTTGGATTTTGGCCACGCCCCCTTCCGCCCCTGTAAATCGAAAAAAATGTATTACAAGCGCAATTTTGATGCCATATTGTTCATTTTTGGTTAATGTGATAACTATAGCTAGTCAAATGATCTCTGACAATCGGATAATAAACACAGAAGTTATTCAGCTTAACGTTTTCCATGGCTGTAAGCTTTCAGAATTGTGCCGAATAGTGTGTGAGTGTACGGTGGTGAAATGGTTTACGGGTTCTAGTCCCACCCGCATCAAAAATTAAATGTGTGCAAAAATTTTTTTTTTATTTTAGATTTTGACTATGCCTAAATATTGTAAGTCCATGGCCTTTTACGATCAAAATATGATTGTGGCCGTTCTTTAATGTTCCGCAAATAATTTTGATGTACGAGCAGCTGGGTAGCGGATATATTACAGTCGAGCACTCTCGAATGTATCTTTCTTACTTGTTTTATTGTACTTCTTTTCTCGTTCCCAGACCGCTGGTGAAGAATTCTCATTACGGCCCCGTTTTGACAGTGTTCGTTGGTTCTTGTGGAAATTTTTCATTTTCAATTCAAGCCTCGAGACGACTTAATCCGTTCTGAATTAGCCTACTTGGCTTTCTCAAGTCAATTCAATTGTTTCTCTGAAATGTTTGGGTGTTGTTGTCCGAAGCGAAGACCTCGTGCTTTATCAATTTATAACCGAGTGCCTTTTTCAGTGATTTACACTATTTTCACATTTCTAGACAATGCATAGTGGACAAACAATACCCTAGACTTTCGTTGCAGTCACGATCGATGTGTTCCTTCTAGAGTTATACGTAAATTACAGAAACTGTCATTGGAATTTTATACTTATAATTATAGCTTGCATGATCCTTTTCGTCTTTTATACTCAAAGTCGACTCTTTTTACTATGCAAATTTTTATATTTTTATCTCATTTATACGTCCTCCTAATATCTAACAAAACTTTTTCCGATCTTTATTGGAATTTTCTAAAAGAATTTGAATTGTTTTTTTTCGGACTTAAAGAAAAATAAATTAATAAATAATATAGTTTTTTTAATTCAAATAAATTATAATTAAATTTTAAAATTTTTAACTCAATTTAAATTTGAATTTAATTATCTAAATATCTGATTTAAACTTTAATCATGTTTATGTTGGTTTTATCTTACGTCGTCTGCTATTAGTTGACTTTAAATTTATAAAAAATTAAATTAATAAATATTAAATAATCTAGTACATACCTTATTGGTGGCTTATATTTTCAGGCTTTAGATAATTTTTGCCAGCCTGACTATGCGTAAAACGCAAGGAGAGGTGCTAAGTGAAGGTGCTTAGTACATATTGAATAAAATTGCAACTTTCTTTGTACACACTTAGATGGGAGGCGTCTTTTGCAAGGTGCAAACTTTGTGCCAGGTGAACTTAGCTCTGGGGAAGCCAAAAAACGAATACGCATAATTTAGGTTGTTTTCAACGGAAATCACTAATAAAAACAGTTGAGGAAGAGCTGTTGAAAAGTTGCAAAACAAAATGGCGTCAGCCGGTTTCGTTTGTTAATGCTATCTGCCCCGCACACACACAGACCCGTGAGCATGTACACATCTGCTGTTACCAGACAGAGTGTAAAGGTGTCTGTGTGTGTGTGCGTGTGCGCGCGCTTTGTGTATACCTTACATAATCAGCTTAACGTTTGTCGCAGTTATTCGGATATTTAAAATGAAAATAATTTTAGTTACTTTTGTCAGGGATTTGCCAGCATATCATGTCTCCCGCAGTGCTGCGAATAAAAGGACAACTACAGCCTAAGAAACGTGAATGAAAACATTGGATATCGACACGCTCTATGCTCCACGCAAAACAAAGCAACAATGCATTCAGTTTTCGCGCATTGATTCAATTTCTGCCAAGCACAACTCAATTATGAGCCATTCGCAACACCAAATTGTTTCCAATGAGCAAACTTGGCTGCTCAAGCTTTAGAACTCATAACAAAGCAACACGAGAAGCGTCTTCAAGTGCTGCCGAAATGGGTGAAGAGCTGCCACTTGCCCACTAAAGTGGCCTACTTAGTCGGGCTGACTGCTATGGCGTGGTGGCGGTTGGCGCTGTGGTTGCTGCGGCTGCTACTGTGGCGTTGCCATTCTGCCAGTGTGTGAATGCGTGTATGCATGTGTGTGCGCCACTTGCTATGCAACGCGCATTCTTCTTCTGCATACACAAAAATCAATTTATTCCCAAGCAACAGAGGCTGCATTGTAATTGCTGCTTTCATTTTTTTAAATGCGTCATTCATTTCAAAAATTGACATGCAAATTTCGAAAATTGCTTTCTAAATTTAATTGTACTAAACTAACCCTAAATTTCCCTATCAGACTTGCCACTTTCTTAACTCTAGTTGATTTCTTCGAGCCTTTAGCCATCCAATCGGTTTGATTATCGTTAAAATGTCATTAGGCTTAGTGCAGGCAACTGGCAAACTGCACTTCCAACAGTTAGTTCTTTTTCATCTATGTCACGTATTTGTTTCTTTTGTTTTTAGTGAATCTGAAAACAATGGGAGCATAAAAATGTGGCGTGCTTTTATCATTTGGGTTAAGAAACAACAAAAAAGATGCCACAAGATGTGTCAGCTATTGTTTTTTTTTTTATCAGACATGAGAAGAAACTCAGCTGTGTCTGTGTGAGCGCGGATGTGTGTGTGCCTGTGTATGCGTGTGTGTATGTATGTGTGTGTGTGCTTGCGCCATATCTCAATCGTGTACGAAGGACACACAGTCACGCCCCCTAATCGATATTAATAATACGCAGCGTATGAGCGCTGTTCAATGAATTCTCGTTCTCTTTCAACGTTCCAATTGCAATTGGCAAAGAAATTCCAAATAATTTTCTATGCTGTTCCGGCCCGACCCGATGCCGCCGCATAACGGTGTGAATCAAGCTTGCGCGCGTGTGTTTGTGTGTATGTGTACCTTGCTCTGCATAAGTGAACTGGCATAGTAAGAAGCCGAGACTAGCCTAAATAAACCAGCTGCTGGCCTCTAGAACGGCGAATGGTACTCCACTCCATTTGAGTAAATCCTCTCTAAATCCATCGAGCTGGCAAGAAACGTCCGCTAAGTCAGTCAGCAGTCGGCCAGACGCTTTTTTAATAACGCACACGGAAATGCTCAAAAGAAAAAATATCAAGGATGGTGGAGCGATAGAGGGGAAGGAACAAAAGTCGGACTAAGTAATGGTACATTAAGGCCACAAAACCGAAGCCGGTCATCGTAATTACTCTGAAAGAATGACGCAATGAAGGATGCGAAATTGCGGACGGAGACGAAGATAAATAAGAAAAATCATGCACATAAAAGTTAAAGCTAGAAAAGTTTCTCGCTAGTTTACGTTCAAAAGACAATAAAGATGTTTAGAATGAAAATTAACACAAATAAATTGCTTGATAACATTTTGAGTGGGGAAATGTGAAACCAAAACTAAAACAAAACTTCTTCGCAAAGAAAATTAAAATTTATATTTTCTCGACGATCGAATACAATTTTTTAAAACTAAAATAAAACCTTATTATTGATAAAGTACAAAAAAAGATATTCATAAATAACACATAAAGGACCCAAAGCAAATAAAATATTAGCCATTTATTACTTTTTACGCTGCCGGCAGCGCTGCTTACAGCTATGGAAAACGTTAAGCTGAATAACTTCTGTGTTTATTATCCGATTGTTACCAAATTTTCAGAGATCATCTGGCTGGCTACATTTAAAATTTCAAGAAAACCGAAAATGAACAATATGGCATCAAAATTGCGCTTGTAATCAATGTTTTTTCGATTTACAGGGGCGGAAGGGGGCGTGGCCAAAATCCAAAAAAAAAACTTGATCAGCGTGCAATAATAACACATATTGTCACCAAATTTGGTAGTCCTAGCTCTTATAATAGCTGAGATCTAGATTTTCACACGGACAGACAGACGGACAGACGGACATGGCTATATCGACTCGGCTATTGATCCTGAGCCAGAATATATATACTTTATGGGGTCGGAGGTGTCTCCTTCTGCCTGTTACATACATTTTCGGTATGAACAAAGTTATAATACCCTTCTACTCTATGAGTAGCGGGTATAAACACCTTACAGTCAGGCATATCTGCTTATATGCTTATGCTTTTCTGGATTGAAATTTGCGAACAAGCCGCTAAGAGGTGGCATCTTATGTGTCTGCTGAAAAAAATTGCCGACAGATTAAAATGCATGTTTTTGTTGAAGCCAATGGATTGTTTTGTCTGCTCAAACATTTGAACAACTTTATTATATCATTTTTTACTTATTTCCATAGCTACAGGCAACACAAAATGTTAAGGAACAAGAAAGGAGCCAAATAAGTGCTTGGCAAAAAAAGCAAAGAAAACGTCTAAATAATGTGTCGCCCCAGACAATTTAGTGAAACTCATAACTCATCAACGTTCTCAGCCATCAAACACTGCGATTCTATTGAGAATTGTTGCTTGAACTGAGCCAGCAGCGCATAACACAGTGCCACAAAGTTTTCAGAACGAAATTTAAATAAAATCAATTTGTGAATATGTTGTTGGCATTATTCTAGTTTTTGTATAACCAAAAGTCGGGTTTTTAATGACATAATATTACCAAGCTTATTTGGGAATTGCTTCATTCACACAATTATGATAAGATGACTAGAGTAGCTATGTATGCATCCTTATGTATATTTTAGCCAGTGATTATCTAAATTTAAGTATGCTATATACCTTTAGCGCTTTCATAATAAATGAAAGCAATAGAAAAACGCACACACACGAACTTGTTGCCGAATTATACTCCATGTGGCATGGGGGTGCTTGTTTTAATGGCCACACGTTGTTGCAGAAATATGTCAAAATACGTAGAAGGGTTGGTTCAAGGGCAGAGCAGCTGAGTAACTAGCCAATTTTGGCTTGGAAAATGAGCAAAGCGCTACGCCAGCATAAGCTAAAATTATGTTACAAGCTGCTAAAATCCTTCTCTTATATACATGGAGCGCAATTCAAATCACTTTGCTTTGCTCAAATTCTAGTCGCAAATCACGAGCACTTTGCGTGTCTTAAAGCACGTTTTGCTTACCTGTTTACATGTGGCTTAATTGAAAAAAATATTATGCCAAAATGTGCACGTGAATTTGATTAAATAAAGCGCAACAGCAGCGAGCACCACGGGGCGTATGCTCCTGTCCGTCAGTCCGTCCGTCTGTCTCTTTGTCTGTCTGTCTGTCTGTTTGCTTTGTCTTTGTGCATACAAAGCAGGCAAAGCCGAACTTTTATACAAAGCAATTCACGTACATAAAACATTTATCTTTATGGCCGTCTTTAAGTGTTTTTTGGTGTGTGTGCGCCTTTGTATGCTGCATGTGCCACACATGCGTGCAGTACAGTGTGACATTGCTTGTCTAATTTGCAAGAATTGAATTTCAAGCACGCTGCCTGCCAAAGGCTGCTCTTCACTTTAAGTGCTTGACTCGTTCCAGTTATACAAAATTTAATTACTGCCGCATGTCCTTTTGCCAGCCCCAGCGTTGGGCCGGAGCGAGTCGGCAGCTCTAGTCACTTCAAAATAAAGTGCCACAATCCAAAAAAAAAAAAAAAAATTAAATTAAATTAAATAAAAGAATAACAGAAGAAAACATCTAAAAGCAAGCTTGCAAAAAATGTACTAAGCTAACAGCGACAACGGCAACAAGCAGCCGAGAGAGCTTACTGCAAAACAATTTTGTTGACAATCAAGTGCAGTGAGCATCGCGCAAGGACAATGCTAAGCATCCTGCACAAGGCGACCCACAACATAATGGAAAAAATTTCAATAAGGAGGGGTCGAGGCATCAACCATCAGCTGCAGCTGTCTGCTGCCTCCAGTCTGCTTCCAGCTTAAGGGGAAGGTCTTTGCCTAATGCAGCCTGTCGACCCACTTGGTACTTGGTGGTTAGAGCCAGTGCAGTGCCTGTGGTGCAACCTCGGATGGGACACATTGCTGCTGCTGCTGTTGCTGCTGCTGCTGCTGCTGTTGCTGTTGCCAATGCCAGCATCCGCATCCGTCACTGCCACACGACCGCACTGCCGGGAGGAGGAGGAGCTCAGTGGTCGGTCGAGTGCATTATGGTCGCACACTCGCACTCAGTGGATCCTCACGCCAATGTCCCAAGGACGATCGGTAACTAGTGTGCTGCGAAAGCAAGGCCTGTTCCGTCAATTCGTCTATGTCAGACAATCCATTTACTTATTTTGCTCAGTCCATCATGCAGCTGTCGCAGTTTTAATTTCGTAATTACAATTCCTATTTGCCGGGGCCTTCTTTTGCGGTCGGATTTGCCTGGCCATGTGCCAAAAGGCATTAAACTTGTATTTGCTCATTTTTCAGCTTTTCACTTTTTCAATATACCAAATTTTCTCTGCAACGATTTCTGACAGCAGCAGCTACACCTGCCCAGGGTAACTATGAGCCGATGCTTGCCATTTAATTACAAAACGAAATAGAAGAGTTTTAAGTTTTCGGGCTCTGCCCACAAGAACAAATGCAATTGTGGAGATTGTGATTTCACCAAAGGTCATAGCAATTGTCTGTTGTCCTTTTTGCAATTTATTTCATCAAGTCTTTCCGAAGCTTCTGTTGACCCACAAAGTGATTTTCAATTTCTCTTCAATTGCTGAAATTAAAATTCCTGAATGCCGATCTAAAACGATTTCATTGCGAAGAAGTTCGTGTGAGGAATATTTCGGCATTTGGCAATTGTGTTGTATCTTTTTACAACTTTAGTTTTCTATTTCACAATGTGACATGCCACGGTTGTCCGGGTCGGGCCATATATTTTTATTAAAACTCTACAATTATATAAGCCGCTTTTGTTTTGCGAGCTCCTTTGTTTTGTCATGTCCTGCTTGGAATAACATATATGCGAAGGAAAACAAGAGAAAGGTAATTAGAGACAGAGAAAGAGAGACGGAGAGAGAGAGAAAGAAGGAGACGTGAGAAGTTTTCATGTACTTCACCTATAGAACATTTGTATATTTCACAATTTCCGTTTGTTTTTCGGAGCGTTTTCGTTGCCGCTGTTCGTGTTACATATTTATACCATTTGACCATTAAAACTGGTCAAAAATGGTATAGTCAGTTTGTGCAAATGTATGTAACAGGCAGATGAATGTCTGACAGACCCTAAAGTATATATAGACCCCAAAGTATGTATATTCTTGGTCAGGGTCACTAGTCGAGTCGATTAAGCCATGTCCGCTTGTGTGTCTGTCTGTCTGTTTGTCTGTCCGTCTGTCAGTCTGAACGTCTGGATTTCAGCTATTACCAAAGCTAAAGACACCAAACTTCAGAGAAAGCTTCCTGTATACCACAGTCTGATCGAGTTTATTTTCACTTTACGATGTCACGCCCAAATCGATAATTTACGATTATTAGAATAAGTGTTAATGTTATAGCTTTTTGCTTTGGTATGAACAGAGATGAATGTAATATAAATCTTTTCCCTAAATTTCGATCGGATAATAAATACAGAAGTTATTCATGCTACCGTTTTACGTAGTTTTTCTGCTTGTGACCCTTGCAGCATATCGTGACGTCATCGTCATGATGCTTCGTTTCAGCCGTAGCGTGTATAAACCTGATTGCTATGACGTTTTCATATGTTGATGGCGCTCTAGCTAGCGGATGAACTTGTGCAAAGTTTCTTGATAGAAATAAAGGTGTCATCATTTTTTTTCAAAACTGGGCGAATGGTATCTTATTGTCGGGTGCGCTCGACTGTAGTTTTCCTTACTTGTTTTATTTGCCATTGTTGTTTGTGCCGCTACTAGTGTTGCCGTTGCCTATGCCGTTACTGTTGCTTATTTTTGTTGTTCTCTCTGTTCTTGTTCTCGTTGTTTGTGTTTCGCTGACCTTTTTTGCAAGGTACTCCAAATGGGGCATTCGAGACCTTTCAACGCAATTCGGTGCCCTGGTTTCGGCCTCCCCCTCAATTTAAATTTTTTGTCTGTGGCAGTTTGGTCATCCTTTGCTCTCGTTTCCAGTGCAACTCGCCAAAAACTCAGCCCTAAAGCACCAAAAACAACTGAATCGGAAGCTCTCCCGCTCTGCGAATAAGCTGGAAATTGTCACCGATTCACTTTCTTATCATTTTTTTTACTTGTTTGCGTTGCCAACTCGGAAAAGGGAAAAATTACTCAAATAACCCGATAGGTTACAACCCCACAGTAACCTTAATAAATTATGACGCTTAAATACCCTGTAAAATAAGTTTACAAGATTCACAAAAATCAAGATAAACCATATTTTAAAGATTATAAACGCGGCTCTGGCATGTTTACAGGGTATACAGCAGCATGATCATTCGTTTTGTGTTATTCCTCTTTTGTATAGGTTTTCTTAGCGCTGGGCCTTTATTGTGGCAAGGCCTATGATTTATGGAGGCACCGTTGGTGGCATTTAATTTGCCACTGAATCCTTGTTAAACATTTGCTACACGTCTCGTTCTCGTCTGGCTGGCAGTCCGAACTTTTGTTTATTTTTGCTTTCTCGTTTTTTATCCAGCTCCTCTTCGGCTCACCTTCCCTCTATCAAACAAAGCATTTTGCAATTTATTTAACTTTACTTTTCTGCCATTTTCAAAACACAAAACTGCCCAGAGCTTTTGAAGTTGGCCAAAATGACAAACTGTAAAGGACAATCAAAATGAAGAGCTCTGACAGGGCCCAAAATATTTAGGCTTTCTCAGGCAACAATAAAAAGTTGAGTTCGTTATACAATTAAAAAAAATAATTTCTATATCAATAATTACATAAGTGTAAATATCACAGGATATCTTCTGTGTGCATTTCAATTTATAATTTTTTTTAAATTCCGAACATCTATTTAATGCTGCTTTTGTAACAGTTGTATGTTTAAACAAGTAAGAACGGCTACAGTCAAGTCTTGACTGTATGAGACCATGCATTTTTTTTAAGATTTTGAAAAAATTCAGATTAAGAAAACTGTTATTGGTAAACGCGTTTTTCAAAGAAAAATAATAAACAACACATTTAATTTTCAGTTAGACGCCAAGAAGTTGAAAAAAATACTGCTTGGAAAAAACACTGCTTGTCTGTTTGCAGTGAGCACAGTGCAAACCTATATGAAACGTTGAATACCTTTTATGTTCATTATCCGATCGGAACCAAATTTTCGGCGATCGTTTAGGTGGGGATAGTTATCATTCACACCAAAACTGAATACTCTAGCTTTATTATTGCGCTTGCAATACGGTTTATCGATTTGCGGGGGCGGAAGTAGGCGTGGCCTACATTTTAATAAAAATTTTACAGCGTATGATTCACATAAGTGTTGTCACAAAATTTGGTGGCTCTAGCTTTTTTAGTTTCTGAGATATAGGCGTTCATACAGACGGACAGACGGACAGACAGACATGGCTTAATCGACTCAGCTAGTGCTCCTGAGCAAGAATATATATACTTTATGGGGTCACAGATGCATCCTTCTGCCTGTTACGCACATTTTGACAAACACAATAGACCATGTATTTTTTTAAAATCCATGGTCTAAAAAATAAATATGTATAAAATAAATTTGTTGACTGGGAACTAGCCAAAAACAAAGAAATTTCACTTAAAATTGTCAGCCTTATTGTTTGTTTTTTTCTTTTCCATTTGAGATAGGTTTTCTCGACTGTCTGGGAAATTCATTGTGAGCATACAATGCCAGTCAGGAAAAGGAACTGGGAAAACCAACATCCTTTCAAGATTATGATAAATGTTTTTTGACAATTTGTCTAATATGTTACCAGTCTGGGGAAAAAAAAACCTTAGGAATGATGCTAAAGAAAATGTTGTGGGAGAAATTGATTTTGTATTGGGTTCAATGAGTGAACGGCAACAATAGAAACTTTATAGGAGCCCTGCGCCCAAGAGCGGTCAGTTGAGGAGGAAAGGAGGGAAGAAAAACAATTATACGGATTTCCATTCGAACTTGAATTCGATATCGGTTTGCTGGCTCAGAGCAGGACTGCACGGAACTGGGAAGTAATTTCACCCGTTTTATGTGGGCAATAAATGCTTTATTTTCGTACCCAAATTGCCACCAGCTGGCGAGGATGCGTGTCGATAAGCTAGCTTTAGCTTTGGCTTCAGCCACAGCCATAGCCACAGCCACAGCCATAGTCACAGTTCAGTTCCAGTCATATGACCAGCGCCACCATACAAATGCGACATAGCCAGCACTGCACTGGCTTTTGATGGCCGGCCTGGGTGACTTGCCGGGCAGGAGGCAAACAAATCGATTTATTGGCCTATTAAATCATGGCATTTTCCTTTTAATAATTTAACCCAGTTGCATTTAACATTTGCCTTAGGTTGCGACTTGGGGGGTTTATCGGCTTGTGCCTGGCTTTTGTAAAATTATATCATTGTCTCCCACCTTTGTGTGTTCGTCATTTCTTTTAATTTAGATTTAGATTATGACTACAAATTGCCTATTAAATTGCTACATTTTATTTGCCCTACAACAGCCTGACAATTTGAGTCTCCCTTCACGTACAAAGTTATAATTTCGATTACAATCTGGCATGCGCACAATAAAACCATGATTATCGAGTGTCATTTGCCATGCTTGAAATTCATTTAAAAATTGCAGCTATGAAATTTAAATGATGGCTGTGGCAATTCGTTATTAATAATGCATTGCTTTTTGCACATCATTGACTTAAACAAAACTGGACGTTTGCGTAAACATTATATTGCGCATACGCAATGCCCACAACTAAATTGAATTAATAAGGCGACTTACAACAAATTTGCATTTCATCTAACCAAATGCTGTTTTTTTTTATACCCGCTACTCATAGAGTAAAAGGGTATTATAACTTTGTTCAAACCGAAAATGTATGTAAAAGGCAGAAGGAGACATCTCCGACCCCATAAAGTATATATATTCCGGCTGATCAACAGCCGAGTCAATATAGCCATGTCCGTCTGTCCGTCCGTGTGAAAATCTAGATCTCAGCTATTATAAGAGCTAGAACTACCAAATTTGGTGATAAAATGTGTTATTATTGCACACTGATCAAGTTTATTTTGGATTTGGCCACACCCCCTTCCGCCCCCGTAAATCGAAAAAAATTGATTACAAGCGCAATTTCGGTTTATATAATAACTATAGCTAGCCTAGTGATTTTTGAAAATTTGGTAACTATCGGATAATAAACAAGGAAGTTATTCAGCTTAACGTTTCCCATAGCTGTAAGCAGCGCTGCCTGCATCATTGTGCCGAATATTGTGTGCGTGTACGGTGGTGAAATGGGTTAAGTTGTGGACTGCAAAACGAACAGTACTATATTGCATTAACGGGTTCGAGTCCCGCCCGAAAAATGAAATGTGTGCAAAAAAATTTTTTTTTATTTTAGATTTTGATTTTGCATAAATATTGTAAGTCCATGGCCTTTTACCATCAAAATAAGATTGTGATTTTGATGTACGAGCAGCTGGGTAGCGGGTATATTACAGTCGAGCACACTCGACTGTAGCATTCTTACTTGTTTTTAAAGCTGAAACTGAAACTCCATAGGGTATTAATTAGATACACATTGTGGAGCCAAACAATGTTGAATCCGCCCAAAAATGATTTTATTGAATATTATATTAGTTAAGCTTCTACTCAACATACGAGATATATTGGAATGGACAACCGCTGATCAAATTTATCGAGTTACACATGACAAGGACAAGGGAAACCGGACTAGAACGAGGGTCAGAGCGGAGTAGAAGAAAGAGAGAGAGAGAAAGAGAGAGAGAGAGAGAGAGAGAGAGAGAAAGATAGAGTAATTAAATAAAGCAATCGAATCGGCGATTCTGTGAGGAATTGAAGCCGGAGATTTAATTGGAATATACGTAAAACGCCCCGCATGCACAATAACAATCTCTGCACTTCCATTCTTCGCACACAACTTCTATTACTAAAATAAATCGAGAAAAAAAAAATAAAAAACTTTTCTTGACAGTTGGCCTCTACTCGCATCGAGTTGAGTTGAGAGAATGCACTGCCGATGTGATTCAATAAATTTCGCCGCCTGCCGAGGATACATTCAGATGATTACTCGTGAATTACCAAACACAAATCGAGTTAATCCTTTTGAACTTTTCACTTAGCATCTGTGTCTGCGTGTCTATGAATATCTATCCACGGTGTTTACAATTATACTTTTTGTCAATTCTTCTGCTTCCCTTCAATCTGTTGATTCGTAAGGCATGTGTCAAAGACATATTCAATATCCAATTCACATTTCTCGGCACTCGGTTGACCCGCTTGATCCCTATGACCGTACTAAGCCGCTATGTGGCCTTGCCAATGCATTTGCTCAGATTTCAGCGCTCTTCCTTCTTGTCTCCGCGCTAACCGGTTTTTAACTTGGTTTTTAACTTATTAGTCAGGTCGAGTAAGACATATCGTAAAAGAGATTGGAGAAAAACAAGGGAAAAGATGAACAGCGTATGAAATGAAAACAAAGTAAACTAGGATGTCAGTTGTAAATCGAATTGCCTTGTAAATAAGCATAAGTTATTAAATGCTATTGATCGATTTAGCTCGTAGTGAAAAATAATTGAACATTAACCTCTGATTTAATAATTTTTCGACACGTAGAACTAAATTTTGGGTCGTTCTTCAAATATTTACTTTCGATCAAAAATATATATGTTGGTGTAGTGTATCCTTAGCTTATAATTTTACTTTGGTCTAGGGCATTACAAAAACCAAATCCCTCGGCTTTCGGCTCTCGGCTCGCTGTCATGCCTTAATCTTATGTGGATTAGGATTAATTTGTTGCACTGCGCTGTCAGCCTAATAGCTGAGCTCGTTTTTAGCTTACATAATTGACACCAGCTTCCAAACACCAGCCCCTAAAATAGAACCAAACATAATAAAACAACGAAACTTCACTTTCTTTTTGGGGTATATGTCTTCTTATGAATATTGTAAGCTGATTAGGAATTTGTTACTGACAGCTTTGTTAAATAATTTAAAATTTTTGATCATTTAATTTGTTACACAAAATGTCCGCTGGTTTCTATGGTGTTTATACTTCATATTTAGCATACTTACACTACAGTTAACAATAAATTATTTATTTATTGTTGTTTTGGAAAACTTTTTGTAGCACCTTTACTAATAGTTAAAGGTTAAAGTTTCGTTAGGGAAAAAATTTAAATTTTTTTCATCCCGCATCGTCAAGTACCTATATTAAAGTTATATAACCAAATTATTGATTCAAAAAATTTTACATCATAAGTTTTTGCAAGGTTTCTTTTAGGTCGTAAAATATAAATAGTGTCAATCAGCATAAAACCCAAGTACATATCACATGACCTTCTCTATATTTTCGTCGCGACGGCGCGACCACCAGAACTTTAAGATTATCAGAGTACAAATTTTGTGACGATACCCGTGTGTAATGGTAATAGTCGGCCATAAATTACTCGAGCAAACTGCACTGCATATTGCACATTCAATGAAAATCCCCTATACAGTCAAAATATGATAGTACTTGTTAAAGCAGGTAAGAACGGTTACAGTCAAGTGTTGAGTGTATAAGACCAGGGATTTTTGAAGATCATAAAAAAATCAGATTGAGAAAAGAAAAAGAAAAAAAAAGTAATACATGTAATTTCAAGTTAGATACTCCAGGATTTGAAACAACGATCCCATTAAATCAATAGTTTCGCCGTCCGCAACTTAATCACGGACTCACTTTCGGGTTGGTTGTCAACATATCTATCATATCAAAGACTCACATGCATCAAAATCCAAGCGGTTGGAAAAAAACACTGCTTGCTCGCTTGCAGTGGGCGCGGTGCAAATCTATAGGAAACGTTGAATAATATAGAAGGAGATATGGCAGACCCCATAAAGTATATATATTCTGGCTCAGGATCAACAGCCGAGTCGATTGAGCCGTGTCCGTCTGTCTGTCTGTCCGTTTGAACGTCTAGATCTCAGCTATTACAAAAGCTAGAGACTAGAATTTCACATGAAGATTACTGTATACCATAGGTAGATCGAGTTTATTTTCAATTTTTGATGTCACGCCCACCTCCCATGCAAATCGATAATTTACGATTATTAGGAAAAGTATTAAAGTTACAGCTTTCTGCTTTGGTATGAACATAGATAATTACAATGTAAATCTATTCTCAAAATTACAATCCAATCGGACCATAAACACAGATGTTATCCATATTTCCGTTTTCCGTACTTCCACTGCTTGCGCCTGTGCTGCGTCGTGACGTCATCGTCACGATGCTTTGTTTCAGCCATAGCGTGTGTACAGCTTATTGCTAGGTTATCACATGTAGATGGCGCTATTCAAAGATAGATCTAATTTAAACAATAGGTGGCGGATGAACTTGTGCAGAGTTTTTTGATGGAATTAAATGTGTGATAATTTGTTTCGAAACTGGGCGAATGATATCTTACTGTCGGGCGCGCTCGACTGTAGCTTTCTTAACTTGTTTTATTTAAGATGCCACGCCCACTATGGTGTCTTACTGTCAGGCGCGCTCGAATAAAGCTTTCGTTACTTGATTTTATTATGTCTTTTAAGCACACCTAACAAGAAGTTGAATCTACAAAATGTTATAAAATCTTATATATTTAACTGGGAGAAAGTGGCCGCGTTTCGACAAATGTTTGTCAGTTAGGTTGTCAAGTCAGTTAGTTGATTAGAAACTCGGACAGGGAAAGTGATAATGGCAAGCTGTCAGTGTCAATTCAGTTTACTAAAAAGTTTGCCCAATTAATGGAATCATTGAATATCCACTTGACTTTTTCGGCTGTACTTGACTTGCCACTGCCCAAACGAACAAACTTAACTGAAAGCGAAATGAAATGTGCTCAAGCATCGAAAATTAACTTGTCGCCCAAATGTGTGTGCGTTTATGTATATATGTATAAAGGAGTGTGGAAAGTGGACAGGTGTATAGGCGTGGTTGTGGGTGCGAGAGGTGTGAGAAAATCAATTTGGGAAAGCACGTCGGCAGCAAAAGCCTCGACGTTAATTTCAGGAACAATGTGGGCAGTTGTTGACTTGGTCACTTCGGTGGGCTACTTTGTCCAGTAAATCGTAAAGCTTCACACGATTTGCCTCACCTCGCTTTCTCGCATTGTTGTGGAGCTAATGTTTTGCTATTGACCCAATGAATCGCTAGACTTGGCTGTCACCCATCAAGCCGGACGAGTCCATTCGACTGAATTTGTTATGGTCGCATATGGGGGGAGTTTACCTTTCCACTCTTACCACCCTTACCACCCTTGTGCGGCATGTGAATAGAGCGTGAATTTTTTATGTGTACACTCAGTGTGGCCACGCCTTGTTTTGCGACAGATTTATAAGCTTCAAGTGGATTTTAAATGTTTAGTTTCAGCTTTCTATTTACAGTTTTATTTTGAGCTTTCTGTTTTTCACTTTACTCTTTCGTTGTTGTCTGCAAACTTATTTTTACGGTCTTGGTCCTAACTAGTCCTGTTCAAGCTTAAACGAAATATCGCTGAGGGTAAAAGAGTCGGGCATTAAAACAAAATTGTTGTACAATATTTGTTTTGTTTTTTTTTTTTAGCACATTCGCTTTTTTCCATTTGCCTTCTGTGGCTGCTGTTATTATCCTTCGCTCTTGCTTGTCCCCTTTGTTGTCCTTATAAATTTCATAAAATTTATGCAGATCGACGCTACGTGCAGCCGGCGGCGAGGAGCCAGTCAACAGAACTTTGTAGTACGAGCTGGAACAAAAAGGAAGGAATGATGAAAAGCGTGGGTGGAGGAGGACATGTCGTGGATGGGAGGGGTACATTCTGTGGGCAGTGGGGCATTTAACATAGAAATAAAAATAACAATTTTACATTGTCGCCACCGTTCGCTCGCTCTCTATCGCACGCACACACTCACCTCGTCATCTCTCTCGTCATCTTCTCCGCTTTTCTACACACACGCACCATGCAGGACAAAACGTTTAGCCAGGCAACAATAGAAAATTACTTGCAGTATATATACTGTTACTTGGCTTCCTGCGCTATATACGATACACACACACATACATACATGTGTATGTTCGGTTACTCGCTTACTTTGTGTATGTGTTTCATTTGTGAATTATTTCGCTGCACGTTATGTATGAGTGTGCGAGGAGCAGCGGAAGTGCCAGCATAACACATGGGGTGAGAGCCGTGAAGCGGGGTAGGGGGGGCGTGAAGCGACCCTCGCGACTGCCTTGATGTTCGACCCTTGGCACAAAAGCTGGTTAGTCAGCCAGTCAGTGCGCTTGTGGGTGTTTAAGGACACCCGCAAATACAATCACATACCCGCACACACATGAAAACTTCTGCTGAGTAGCCAAAGGCAACAGCAACACCAACAGACACGCACACTCACACACATAAAATTAAAAGAACTTATGAAACTAATTTTGTTTTGCTTGGCTTTGCTCTTGCTTTTACTTTTGGCCGATGCCGTTACGCCGTTATTGTTGTTGTTTTTACTTCTGCTGCTGCTGCTTTTGTTTGCCAACCCACTCACAAAAAGTCGCGCCATACACACACGCACACACACACACACACACACACACACACACACACACACACACACACACACACACACACACACACATATATATACACACACACACACACACACTTATACACAAACCGAAACTGGCTGCCTTTTTTATTGCTTGACTTAAAATTTCCAGTTTGCAAGCAAGTCGCCGTTGTCCTTTAAATATTATGACTAGTCCGCAGACACACGCTGCCCGAATGCATGTGTGAGTATGAGTGGGCAATTGTGGGTATGTGTGTGTGTATGTGTGGGTGTAGGTGGGAGTGTAACATTCGCTGTGTATGTAGCGTATCTTGTGCGGCTGTGTGTTGAATCATCGTGAACGTTTGCACGGCATGGTTAGAGCCAGGTCGGAGCTAGTATGCGTTGTCCGGTCCGCGCAACAATCAACAACCAACAAAAATAACAGCAGCAGCGGCAACAACAATAGAAGCCACAGCAACAGTAAAATAGAAGTAGAATGCGTGCTCTGGCCAATTTTCATTTGGCATTTAGTTGGGTCGTTGCCGTTGGCTTTGCCGTTGCCATCGCCATCGCCATTGTTGCTCGGACTTTGGCAGGCAATAAAACAGAAAATGAAAAATCAATAGCATTGCATTGGGCTGCCATACGGCCGGAGAACTATTTCCCCATTCCGCCGTCTTCGTCGGAGCCTAACTCTTTCTCTACTCTAGGCTGGATGCCATATCCTTTGCAATTAGTTGGCGATGTATGCGCGCGGCATACCAAGTGAGACGCCAGGCCAGCTTCTGTTAGCGGACTAGTAATGCAAATATTGACACACCCTTTCAACGCACTCGTAATGCATAACAAATTGTATTTCGGGTACCGCTGTTGTTATTACTGTTGCTGCTCAACATGTAAATTGCAAATGTACAATTATTTCTCAATCGCCCAAGGTCAACTGAATGTCAACTTTGCGCTTGATAAGCTAAAAATAAAAGACATCCTTGAACAAGTGCCGAGCAAATGAAAACGATCTTCGATTGTTTGAATCTCTTGTCTCTCCCTTGTCCTAACGAGTGTCAACCTAAGCCTTACCCATTTGCGTTCTCATTACATTTTCATTGCTTTTGTTTTGCAGCGCAAGTTGCGAACTTTTTAATTAATGAAACCCCCAATTAAGATGCTGACGGTATATAACAAGTATTATCTGCACATAACGCTGGTTTCCCTTTTGCCTGCCTCACTGCTCCGCTGCCTGACTGCCTGCCTGGCCGCCAATTATTCCTCAATTCGCTGATTGGATTAAAAAGACGAAATTGAATTAAATAACCACATTCGCAGCAACTTTTGCCACGGATTTCAGACATCTCCGAATCAGATTAGAGCTACGATTTAGCCCCTTTGCCCCAGCAGTCTCTGCTCCTGATACCGGCATTGTGGACTCGAATCGGTATTATTTTTGTGGAAATCTGTATGGTTAATTACTTTGTCTTCTACTTCTCGATAATTGGATTCAAAATTCAAGACTCGCAGCGAAAGCTTTTAAACTTTTTGCGAAACTTGAATTTCGGCCGAACAAATCTGCTCAACTTACACGAAAAACCTTCGATGAGTGAAATTTAAAGTACGCCGTTTGTTTAGATGGAAGACATGAAAATTTTTCACCGAACTGCGAATCCGCGGCAAAAGTAGAAACAAACACAGGGCTTGCTTCTGCGTCGGCGTCAGCGTCGACGTCGGCGATGACGATGACGGCTGCTTTTAAGCACTTTTATGCTGATGCTGTGATTTTTTACAGATGCCGTTTCAATGGGTCTGTTTTCGTAGGTGTGTTTGTGTGTGTGTGTGTGTGTGTGTGTGTGTGTGTGTGTGTGTGTGTGTGTGTGTGTGTGTGTGTGTGTGTGTGTGTGTGTGTGTGTGTGTGTGTGTGTGTGTGTGTGTGTGTGTGTGTGTGTGTGTGTGTGTGTGTGTGTGTGTGTGTGTGTGTGTGTGTGTGTGTGTGTGTGTGTGTGTGTGTGTGTATAGCTACTTGTCAGCTGCTGGCAGCTATCCGTGCGGTGGCAGGATGCGGTCCTCGGTAATGGCATCTTGCAAAAGACCGTCTGCACAGTTGGTCGTTAGGCAAACAAGATGATATTTGTCTACGGCAGCAGCCGCCTCCACTAGCTAAGCGTATATTCTACTATACATATACATATATACTCTTTTATATATGTATGTATATTGAATTTTGTGGTAATTACAAGTAACTCGCTTCAGCTCATTGACATCTCATGCCCGCGTTGATTTTCCCATGGGGGTTCGATGGGGGGTGGGCGGGTGTTGGTGGTGGTGAGAGGGAGGGGGGAAAAGAAAGTTCCTGTGTGTGTCTTTGCATACTTTTTGGCGAACAATCTGCTGACGCAGTCTGTTGACTCTGTTTGTTGGCTGCTTGGTAATTGGCAACGCTGAGCTCTGGCAATGCTAGTTGCCAGTTGATAGTTGCAGGCTATGCAACACTGTTCACATACAGTATACAGTACATACCTCTAGTAGATGTTATATACCAATTGGAGTTGCCAGACAATGCCAGTGCTGGCAAGCACTTTGGACTTACGATAATCGCTGCAAATTTTCAAAGTTGTTTGTTAGCTATTCCAGTCTGAAAGTGCAGGGGCCAGACGCAAAGAGGGTGGGACAGAGCTACTACTACTACTAGTCACTGAAAACTTTTACGAGTTACAGTTATATTGCAAGTTTTAATGCAACTAGCTACTTAATAATAAAACTTGAGTTTAACAAGACCTGACTAGAAATGCTTGAATCATCTAGCTTTGCAGCTGACACAACCAGATATTCCACAGATTATTGTGTATTGTAGTGAATAGTTGTGTGCGTGGCAATTTGAGTGACCATTTAATTGCATAGAAGATACATGGAAACCACAGAGCGTACTGTCGAAAGCAATTCAATCTATTCTCATGCCTGATTTTGCTCATATTGTTGCAATGTGTTAAATTGCTTACATCAAAGTCAAATTGAGAGAAACTGCAAGCTATAATCCTTCTGGATGCCACAAAATGTGCGCACACCTACACGCAAACTGCAAACATACGTATTCTTCAGGCAGGCAACGAAAAGAGATGAGAAGGGTACGGGGATTATGGCGGGGTCTAGTAGTTGAAAGCAGTAAGCTGCAATAATTGAGATAAAAATGCGCAATTAGTGACTTCGCTGTGACGCTGGAACGCGGATTACATGCAATTTACGCGAAAGCCAATCCGATAAGAATCCGCCGGGGCGAGACCTGGTTAGGGGATACAGCCTGACTAGCTAACAGCCTTGTGAGTGGCCCATTCTTATGGACGCTTTCTGTGCAGTCGGCTTCGTCAAAACCGCGAATTGCGTGAGCAATTCGGCTTAGATGCTGCCTCAACACGTGCAGTGTTAAGCTGCAAAGCCAAAAGCAGAAATAATACTACAGATTAAGCAAGTAGGGAAACCTACAGTCGAGCGCGTCCGAAAGTAAGATACCATTTGCCCAGTTTCAAAACAAATTATTACAATTTTGATTCCAACAAGAAATTCTGCACAAGTTCACCTGCCGTCTATGATTAAAATTAGATCGATCTTGTCAGAGCGCCATCTATGAAAAAATCATAGCAATCACCTTTACACACGCTGTGCCTGAAAATATGCATATATAAACTTTAGTACTTTCGTCACAAATCAAATTCAAACATTTTTTTATCAATTTTCGGAGGCGGTGAGCGTGGCACCTTAAATTTGAAATAAACTCAAGGAGCTTGTTATATTTATATACCTTCAAGTCAAATTTCGTGTGTATAGCTTTTAGTATAGCTGAGATCTGTGTGTTCACAGAGACGCGTGACGGACAGACAGACAGACGGGCATCGTTCAATCGACTCGACTAGTGATCCTGATCCTACTTTGTGGGGTCTGCCACGCCTCCTTTTGCCTGTTAAATACATTTGCACAAACTTAGTATATCATTTTTGAACATTTTTTATTTGAATACCCGCTCAGCAGGGTTACTTGCGTATAAGAAAGTGCACAAAGTAAGCTCGAGTTCTACACAATCTGCTACTCTGGTAATTCTTCGATATTAATATTAATATTAATGCAAAGCTAAAAAATAAAAAAAAAATCTTGAAAATATTCTTAAATACGTTGCATGAAGTATTTGACATATTTTTATTTGCTATTCAAACTGCTTGCTGGGTATGTCACAGTCGATCAACTGGCACTCTGTTGTTCCAACTTTTTCTTAAGTGCAGTGCAGCAAATCGAAAAACTCGCTTAAACCCCAACCAGCACCCGGTGGGAACGAAAGAGCTAAACGCTGTGCCTCAAATAAGTTTTCTACCCAACCAAAGTCAACCATTGCCACCTTTCACCACAAATACCCCCCGCACCAATCTATACGCTCCCTTCCCACCCTTGATTTACAAAGGGCAACAGTTCTGCGAAATGTTTTTTTATTTATTTGCCGCTTGGTAAAATCTCGTACGCAGTTGCTCGACAGCTCGCAAAAAACAAAACGAAACCCAACAACGAAACCAGCTAACGAATATTGCATCGAGCTTCGAATCGCGTGAATTTTTAGCAGTAGGTATTCACAATATATACGTATTTATTGTAGTCAAACATACCTGCAATTTATTTTTTTTGTAAAACAAAAAACGGCAAATATTTTATATTTTTTATTTATTCATTTCATACACTTTGAAAATATTTTTAATAGACTAGCGTGCCATGAAAATTTAATTTGTAAATTACGTGAAATATTCGAGCGTACTGGAATGGTTGAATGAAAGTTTCCAAATTACCTATAAAAAAAAGAGGCACGCCATCAAGACATCCCAGAGGGAAAGTATAAAGTAGGAAGTTCATATATCTAGAAAATAAGATACAAATTAAAGCTTTTTTATTTATTTCACTTCACCTTTAATTTATAATTATACCCGCTACTCGTAGAGTAGAATGGTGTTATAACTTTGTTCAAACAAAGGCAAACAAGGTAGAAGGAGACATCTCCGCAGCATAAAGTATATAAATACTGGCTCAGTATCAACAGCCGAGTCGATATAGCCATGTGCGTCTGTCCGTCTGTCTGTCCGTGTGAAAATCTAGTTCTCAGCTATTATAAGACCTAGGACTACCAAATTTGGTGACAATATGTGTAATTATTGCACGCTGATCAAGTTTATTTTGGATTTTGACCACGCCCCCTTCGGCACCCGTAAACCGAAAAAAAATGGATTACAGGCGCAATATTGCCATATTGTTCTTTTTTGGTTTATATGATATGGTAACAATCGGATAATAAACACACATGTTATTCAACTCAACAACTTATGTGAATCGTACGCTGTACAATTTTTATTAAAATTTGGGCCACGCCTACTTCCGCCCCCGCAAATCGATAAACCGTATAGCAAGCGCAATAATAAAGCTAGAGTATTCAGTTTTGGTATGAATGATAACTATCACCACCTAAACGATCGCTGAATTTGGTTCCGATTGGATAATGAACATAAAAGTTATTCAACGTTACATATAGATAGCAAGCATTATTTTTCCAAGCAGTGTTTTTTTCAAGTGCTTGGACTGATTGGCGTCTAACTGAAAATTATATGTGTTGTTTATTATATTTCTTTGAACAACACGTTTAATAACAGTTTCCTCAATCTGAATTTTTTCATAATTTAAAAAAAAATCCATGGTCTTATACAGTCAACACTTGACTGTAGCCATTCTTACTTGTTTTAGATTTTGGCTTGACATCAATATTGTCAGTCCATGGCCCTTTACAGTCAAAATATGATTGTAGCCGTTGTGTAGCTTTCTGTAGTTTTCTTACTTAATTTAATTTACATTTGCTTATTACATTTTAACAGTTCATGCTATTATCTTGCGTTAAATTTGCTGCTCAATTCCGCAACAATCCTATGTAATTTAAAATTCAACTGACGCGTCGGTCGCATCCTAAATTTCATAACCTATACGCCACGATGGCACACATGCTAGACTTAGTCTAGCAATTAAGCGAATGGGGCAAACAGTGATTTTATTACACCACTATCGAAACCCTGAAACTCGTAGCCCGCCACCCTACGCCGAAATCGATGCAGTTGTAAATAAATCATGCAACCTTGCGACCTTTTAAAAAACATGCCCAAAATTAAATTTGCCATGAACCGCTAATACTGTGGCAAAATGGAAATGAAATTGGGATTGGTGATTCGGTTTGGACATGAGCTGACTTCCAGAACTTTGGGATACTTGAACACAGCATCTGCAGGGCTCTGTACTTCTGGTTTCCGCAGTGTCGTTTCGTGCTTGGAAAAAAAAAAAACGAAAAACGTAAAAAAAAATTATCAGCTCCAAAAAATGCAAAAAACGAACACGTGATGATTGAGTTGTAAACGGAAATTAATGAACGGAAACTAAATATTTGAGTTCTGGCTGGTGTTAGTGCGAAAGCATTCCTGATTTCCTGTCACTCCCATTCGGCCTGACGGCCTCATCGGGACTGTGTGTCAATACAAACGGCACGAACAAAATTTTGAAAATTTTTCGACCGCTGGGGTCGATCGGGTTATTTATGAAGCTCGCTGCACAGGGACCAGCAATCCCTTCGCCCGAATGCTTTGATTGATGGCCGCCAGGCAACCGCGTCTTCGATTTGTTATGTCCGCTTCAGTCCGTTGCGGCTAAATAACACGCCTCTAACACTGGAGTGCGCAAAACAAACAGCGACAAACTTTTCACATCGTTTGCCAAAATTTCAATAAAAACTTATTTCTTGACGAACGGCTAAAAAGAAAGAGAGAGCGAGACAGACATTCGACAATCGAGAATCGACAAACGACGGCCTGGTCAGCCCGGCCTAATGTTGACGTTCGGGGGAGGGGGACACCGAGGCGGGAGCCTTCTTTGACTTGAATGCAAGTTGGCTATTGAATTGGTAACGACCTCGCACGGCACACAATAGTTAAAAGTTCCGCCCCGCTCGTTGGCTGGCCAAATGTTGAGAATTTAAAATTTGTTTAAGCGTGTTTTGAAGCAAAGATTCGAAATGCCAACACAAGGTGGATGGAGGGGGGCAAAGGGCAGCAAGGGGCTGCGAGCGGCTGTCATTGAATTTTTCAAGGCAAATCGTTGATTTTGGTGGGGGTGTGTAAATGTCAATGTTAGTGAGTCTAGTGGGCTCTGCTTAAGTTGCAGGCTCTGTTCAACAAGTATTTGTACCTGCTGCAGCTGCGAGGCAACACAACGCGAGGCGACGAGACACGTGGCACGGAAAGGCGACGCAGCGCGACACACACACACACACACACACACACACACACACACACACACACACACACACACACACACACACACACACACACACACACCGAAGAAGCTTCCCGCTAACAAGTATGTGACATTGCAGACGTCCAAAATTAAGGAGCCACTTCCGCCCAGTTTCGCGTCCGTAGCCAAAAGGGTAACAAAAAGGCGGAGTGGACTAAGGTGGCACCTAAACGACTACGCAAAAAGCCGGAGGCGATAATAATTAAAAAGACGGGAGAAATTTCATACTCGGACATGCTCCGTAAGCTCAAAGACGACCCGAGCCTGACAGAACTTGGCAGTCATGTCAAGAAAATTAGGAGGACCCAACAAGGCGAGTTGTTGCTCGAAGTGGAGGGAAAAGCTTCTGCAAGCGTGCCCAAATATAAAGGAGCGATCGAAGAATCCCTCAGGGAAATGGCTGCGGTCCGCACGGGCGCGCAGAGAATGGCGCTAGCCTGCAGCGGCATGGATGAGGCGACGACAGCAATGGAGCTCTACAACTGCATGGCCTCCCAATTCGAAGGGATTCAGCTGAAGCCAGAAGATGTGCGGGGGATGCGCAAAATGCGAGATGGGACCCAGTCAGCAACAGTGACGTTATGCACGAACGATGCAATAACGGTTCTCAAACGGGGTTCGGTAACCGTAGTCACGGTGTCGCATCGTCCAGGACGATCGCCCAATAAGATGCTTCATATGCCTAGAATTTGGCCACCGGTCTTACAGCTGCAACTCAGTCGATCGCTCGGACTGCTGCCTTCGGTGTGGCGAGCATGGTCATAAGGCAAAGGGCTGCGCAGCGCCACCAAGATGCCTTATCTGTAGCAACGACGTAAGAACCATGCGACAGGCTGTTTCGCATGCCCTACCTACAAAGCCAGCACCAAAAAAGAAGCCAATGGCCGCCAAAATGATGTTAGATCTTATTAACATCATTCAGCTCAACGTCAACCATTGCGCAGCTGCGCAGAACCTTTTGGCTCAGACAGCGAGGGAGCGCAATGCTGACGTACTGCTCCTGAGTGAACCATACCTTCCTGGTGTAGGTAACTCAGTGGTGCTCGATGAACTAAGTAAGGCGACTATCAAGTGTCACACTAGCCTACCTGTGGAAGAGAGCGAAAACATATCAATGCGCGGCATCGCATACGTTAAGATCAAAGGAGTGCACTTTTACAGCTGCTATGCTCCACCTAGCGACAGCCCGGAGCATTTTGAGGACATACTTAGAAAGCTTGTTGATCATGCAAGAGGGCGCAGACCAGCAGTCATAGGAGGTGATCTCAATGCCTGGGCCACTGAATGGGGCAGCCGGACTTCCAATACAAGAGGACGCGCAGTGATTGAGGCCATGAATTTGATAGACCTCGTGTTACTAAACGACGGCCTCAAGCCGACCTTTAATAACGACAGAGGCTCGTCTTGCATCGATGTCACCTTTGTCAGCAGTGTCCTAGTGGCCAACGCAAACTGGATGGTGCAAGAGGTCATAACCCTGAGCGACCACAACCTGATCACGTTCCGGGTACAAACAAGGAGACCGATGCCCAGACAGCGGAGATGGGCACTAGGGCCAGTATTGAACACCAAAAAACTGGATAAGGATATGTTGGCCTACCAGATTGAATCCATGGAGACCACAAATGGACACGCGGAGACCAAGGTGGCATCGCTTATGAGCATGCTCAAAGCACCATGCGACGCAGTGATGCCGAGAAAAACAAATGCGAAACGCAAGCCCCCTGTTTACTGGTGGAGTGCCTCTCTACACCAGCTCCGTACGGAATGCCTAAGGGCGAGAAGACAAGCACAGCGATCCAGAGGACGACCGCACCACGTCCAATGCACGGAAGCATATAAAGCGAAGCGAGCCGAGCTCAAAAACAGCATATCTGCAGCAAAGGCAAATGCATTTAAGGACCTGCTTGCAAGCGTTGACGAAGACCCCTGGGGTATTGCCTACAAAAAAGTCCGGAAAAAAACTTAATGTCGCTGGTGGAAGAACCCCTCAGGACCCAGCCGCACTGGCCAGCATCGTGTCGGAGCTATTCCCAAGCCAAGACACGCTATGGCAACCCGCTCTACAAGCCCCCGCCTCCGATTTTCCGTGTATCACAGCATGCGAAGTCGTCGAAGCAGCGAAGAGGATCAAGCCGAACAAAGCTCCCGGCATTGATGGTATTCCTGGGCTAATTGTTAAGGCCGCTGCCACCGCAAGACCCGAGGTCTTCAGGGAGGCTTTCCAACAATGTCTTATGGACGGAGTCTTCCCCAAGCGGTGGAAGACAATGAAACTTGTCCTTCTGCCAAAAGGCAAGGGGCCTGCAAACGCAGCAGGCAGCTACCGTCCCTTATGTCTGCTGGACATTGTGGGCAAACTGTTTGAGCGCATTCTATACACACTCATAGAAGCCATCTCCGAGAGCCCCACAGGCGTTCAATGCCAACAGTATGGCTTCCGTAAAGGGAAGAGCACGCTCGATGCCCTCACAGCCGTAACTGAAGTAGCGAAGAACGCACTTGACGGCGACCGATGGCTAGGCGGCAGTAAAAAGTACTGTGCCATCATCACGCTCGACGTGAAAAACGCGTTTAATTCAGTGAGATGGCCCAATATCCTCGGCGCAATGCGTAACATGGGCATACCCGATTATCTCCGAAGCGTAGTTGGCAACTACTTCAGGGAACGCACGCTGTTGTATGTTACTGAAGCTGGTCCAAGATGTCACCAAGTCTCTGCAGGTGTTCCACAAGGGTCGGTACTTGGACCGATCTTGTGGAACATCATGTATGATGGGATCCTGAGGATTAGCAAGCCCCGAGGCGTGGAGCTACACTGCTTCGCTGACGACGTTGCGGTAACAGCGGTGGCCAAGACAATACCGGAGCTCCAGGACATCAGTAACGTGGCGATCAGGGCGATCACCGATTGGCTTGAGAAAGTCGGCCTAGGAATTGCGGCACAAAAGACGGAATTAGTTCTGTTGAGCAGCAGAAAGAGAATCGAAAGCATGCAGGTCGAAGTGAAGGGAGAAATAATCACTTCAGCAGGAGCGTTGAAGTACTTGGGAGTCCTAATAGACCGTAGGCTCTCCTTTAAGGACCACGCAACGTATGCCAGCAGAAAAGCGGCAATGACAGCTGCAGCGCTGGCAAGAATTATGACCAACGTGGGAGGACCCAGATTGCCGGCAAGGACTCTGCTTGCGGCGGTTACTAAGGCAACGCTGCTGTACGCTGCCCCTATCTGGAGCTGTGTTACAAGCAAAGTAACCTACTTGGCTAGTGCGCGGGCAGTATCACAGACAATGGCACTGAGACTAATCAGAGGCCTTTCAACCGTTTCGGATGACGCAGCGCATGCTCTTTCAGGCATTATACCAATTGACCTGGAGATAAAGGGCCAATATCTAGCGCGAGAAGGAGTTAACCAAACAGAGATTCTCGAGGGGATTCGTGGAGTCTGGCAGACTAGGTGGCAAGAGTCGCAACGTGGGCGATGGACGTACCAGCTCATCCCTGACCTATCGGAATTGGCAGAGTGTGAGCACAAAGAGGTGGACTACCACATGACCCAGTTCCTAACGGACCATGGTTGTTTCCGAGGGTACCTGTTTAGGTTCCACCATGTGGATACAGCGCAATGCCTCTTTTGCATAAACGCGGTGGAAACAGCAGAGCACATCCTCCTGCACTGCTCCAGGTTCGCTGTGGAGAAGGTCCAACTGGAGTCACTCGCTGGTGCACCTCTCAGCCCAAGAGGCCTGATTGCCGCTATGTTGGCGAACAAAGACGTTTGGAATGGGGCTCACGATATTATAGTCCGCATGATGAAGCGTGTCCGCAAGGACAAGATGGCCAACAGGAATGGCGGATGAGGAGTACTCCCGTGTGGTGACGTCGTAAAAGGCCACCAAAAAGTCAAGGAAGGAGCGCCATGCAACAACACAGCGCACAAGTAGAGGGAGTGCGATTTAGCATGACATCCTGCTTACCGATGAAATACTTTGACTGGCAGTCCCGGTGAGCATGTCAAGGACAGGAGAAGGAGCGGAGGTTTTTGTTTAGTACGTAGGCGTAACTCTACTTGGAGGGTTTTGAATCGTGCATACCATCTACGGTCGGTAGATGGTATCTTTAGAAGATTTCATTTTCCTGCCGTATATACAATAAACGACGTTTGAGCAACTTGGAGAGAAAATAAGAGCGCTGAGTCAAATGCTGCTAGGCAGACGTACGATCCACCAGCCAATGAGGGACTTGGTCGACAGCATACTCGGCCTGTATGTCGCAGCAGACGAGGAACAAAGCCGTCTTGCATCAACAAGGAGGACAATTACGCCTCCTACCCAGAGATGCTCCCCGAGGGAAGGAAAGCGCTCCCGAGACGACAGAGGCGAGCTTTTGTCACCTCCCCCTGGCCCTAAGAAGTCCAAGGGCAAGACGGCAGTGAGACCGACCGCCATAATAACGCAGACAACGCCTGCAGTAATCGCGAAGGAGAAAACACCGCGACAAGATGAAAAACCATGGAAGAAGGTCGAGAACAACAAAAGCCGAAAGAAGACGCTAAAACCAGACGCCATCGTCGTCAAGGGCAAGGCGGGAGCCTCGTATGCCGAGATCCTGCGTTCTGTTAAGACGGAGCCTAAGCTGAAGAGCCTTGCGCAGCAGGTTAAAGGCATCCGGAAAACGGCCAAGGGCGAGCTACTCTTTGAGCTCAAAAGGTCAGCCGATCCCAACACGAGGACCTTCCAAGAAGCGGTGCAGGCATTTCTCGGCCCCGAGACAGAGGTGCGTTCACTCACCGAAATGGCAACCCTGGAGATCAAAGATCTGGATGAGGTCACAACGACGGAGGAACTCCTGGAAGCCCTGATCACGCAGTTCGGCGAAATCGGTGCATCGCCAACTTCGATTGTCTCCATCCGCAAATCATACGGAGGCACCCAGACGGCAATCTTGAAGCTCCATGCCGACAAAGCAGAGAAACTCGCCAAGGAGGGCAAGGTCCGAGTCGGTTGGGTCATCTGCCGTATTCGGCGCAAAACGCAACCGCTGAGATGCTTCAAGTGCATGGAGTTCGGCCACATTGCCAGCCGCTGCATGGGTGAAGACTGCACTGGTCTTTGCTTCAAATGCGGCGAGAAGGGACACAAGGCAATGAGCTGTTCAAACAGACACAAGTGTACAAATGTCCAAGTACTAACAGCAGAGGTCAGGCTGCAACGGACGCAATGTCCACACTGGATGTCGTCCCACTGAACCATGGAGCCCGCCACACCTTCTCGAGGGGCAATGCTGGGTCAATTATTGATTTGACATTTGCTTCTAGTAGCCTGGCACCGAACACCACCTGGACCCTGCGCGAGGACTATACGCACAGCGATCACCTGGCGATTGTTATAGAGGTCCGAACGCGAGCACACCAGATGCTCATGCCAAGAAAAAGACGCTATAAAGTGGACACACTCGACATAGGGGTCTTTGAGAGCATACTCGGCGACTTCAATGGCAGAGGCAATGCCACGGCCAGAACCGACCAGCTCATGGCGCATATAGTGAGAGCGTGTGATGCCTCATTGCGCAAAACCGGAACGGGTGCCAAGCGCCGCCCAGCCCATTGGTGGAACGACAACATTGAAAGGGCACGGTCTGACTCCTTACGAACAAGACGGGCTTACCAAAGGGCTCTTAGACGCAGCGACCCGAGATCAGAATCGTTCAGGGAGCAACTCAGAGTCAAGAGGTTAGTAGTCAAACGCCTAATAAAGCACAGCAAGAGAAGAAGCTTCCTGGAGCTGTGCGACAAAGCCGACGCGGACCCCCGGGGAATGGCGTATAAGCTGACGATGAAGAGGCTGCACGCATTCAGAGCGCCGACCCCAGCGTGCCCGACGCTAATGCAAGCAATTGTCAGGCACCTGTTCCCAGAGCATGGATTGGTCCCAGGAAGGACCCACCAAACCAACGTGGATTGCCAATTCAGCGAGGTTACCACGGATGAAGTCGCAAGCGCCGCTCGGAGGATCACGACAGGAAAAGCCCCGGGCCCAGATGGGATTCCTAGTGCGATAATAAGGATTGCCATGGAACGGCAGCCAAGCTACTTTGCGGACGTGTTCAACGCATGCATAAGGGAAGGAGTGTTTCCCAAACGCTGGAAGAGGCAGGAGCTCGTTCTGATCCTAAAAGGAGGTAAACCACCAGAGGACCCATCCGTCTACAGGCCAATCTGTCTGCTGGACACTGCTGGGAAAGCATTGGAGACAATCCTATGCGACCGTCTCAACATTGAGATTGACGAATGCGGAGGCCTGTCACCACTCCAATTCGGCTTCCGAAAGGCACGGTCCACTACGCAGGCCATCCAAGTGGTAACGGACTTGGCAGAGAAAGCGATAGAGGGCAGGAGATGGCTCTGGGGGACTAAGCAATATTGCCTGGTGGTCACCCTCGATATCCGGAACGCCTTCAATTCCGCCAGATGGGACAGAATTATGGATTCACTTACCGCCAAGGGAATCAACCGCTACCTGATTGGGATGATGAGTAGCTACCTCGAGGGAAGAGTGCTCCACTGTAGGACCAGTGCAGGAGAGTCGACGTACCGTGTCTCCAGTGGAGTCCCACAGGGATCAGTACTGGGTCCAACATTATGGAACCTGATGTACGATGGAATCCTGAGGCTAGCCCTGCCAGAAGGAGTGAAGATCGTGGGCTTCGCAGATGACGTGGCTATCGTAGCCGTTGCAAAGCAACTGCATGAAGTCCAGGAGATGGTCAACTCAGCCATCAGGATGGCGCGAGCATGGCTCTCCCAAGAGGGTCTTTCCTTAGCGAAGCATAAAACAGAGGCGGTACTAATCAGTTCGCGGAAAAGGGTGGAGATAGCTAGCATCATAGTTGGCGACACAACTGTATGCTCGCGACCCTCACTTAAGTACCTTGGAGTGGTTCTGGACCATCGGCTCAGTTTTAAGGACCACATGTCCCACACAGCACGGAAAGCGGCAGAAGCATGCACGGCACTGGAAAAAATCATGCCCAACACAAGGGGACCGAAGCAGCTGAGGAGACGACTTCTGACGTCCGTTGTCCAATCCATCACGCTGTATGCTGCAACCATATGGACAAAGGTAACAGCGAAGAAAACGCATACAAGAGCGATTCGGGCAATCTACCGAGTGTGCGCCCTCAGGATAGCATGCGGCTTCCGAACTATCTCAGGTGAGGCTGCGCATGTGATCGCCAGCATGCCACCCTTTGACCTTCTAGTCGAGTCAAGGGTAGCGGCGATGAGGAACCAGGATACTGGTAATGACTACCAGGGTAGCCTCATACCACGATGGCAAGATACATGGTCGGTCTCCCAGAAGGGCAGCTGGACGCGACGGCTTATCCCGCAAATCGAACCCTGGAGTGGAAGGAAGCATTGGCAGATAAACTTCTACTTGACCCAGTTTCTAAGTGGACATGGCTGCTTTAGAGCCTACCTGCACCGCTTCGGTCATAGTGAGAATTCCATATGCGCGACCTGTGGTGCAGGCTATGAAGAAGATGCCGAGCACGTCATATTCGTGTGCCCCCGATTCAACAGGGAAAGATTTGCGGTGGAGGAGGCGTTTGGGGAGACACCAACACCCGGAAACCTTGTGCCGAACATGGTGGCCTGCCAGGAAAAATGGGATGCTGAGAACGCGATGACATGTAGCGTTATGGTGCAGCTGAGGCGAGAGGAAAGGATCCGAGCAGATGCGAGCCTCTAAGGCTATACCCACCCCCCCCTGTTGTAATCCCTAACGGCGGGGCCAGGAGGGAGTAAGAACGGTGTTTCAACAACAGGCTACGGCCTGCAGTGTTCCATAGCGTTGGTGCGTGGGTGTTCGCCATACTATCAATACAATTTAAAATTAAAGACAAATTATTGCAATCGCACTGACTTGCAATTTTGCAACTTTTTGTTGTAGGCCAGCTGACAAATCAGCTGTTGGTGCTGCCAATCTATCGCAGCGGGCGATCTGGTTTGAGCGGCGTTGCCAGACAAACGGCGTTGCCAGACCTGCAGTGGAGATCGGTTAGGGCGCGCAACCAGTTATATTTAAATTCGAATTTGTTTTTAGAGCGGACGCATTTTGAAAAGAAAGTCGGCACAAAGGTCGCTGACAGACCGAAAATCAACCTCTCACATTTGCGGTGCCTAAGTAGGGGCTCTGGTGTCCAAAAAGAGGCGGAATAACCTCCAGCAGTCAACGCCTAGGGGAAATCTGTGGCCTACGTGGGAGCTCACTTTTCAAAAAGCTGATCCGCGTGCTGCTTCATAAGAAACTGGTGCTGTTGGTCCGCAAATGGACAATACAACAGGGGGCACTGCCCCCAACGGTGATGACCCATTCAGGAGGAGCACTCGAATGTCAAGGTCTCCTACCAAAATAGGTATCACGGTGCAAGAAGCTGAAAACGTGCAGGCGTCGGCGTCAGGCGGGCAATTTGGCGGAGCTGTTGTGGAGGACACTTTGGCCTCTCCAAAACCATGCCAAAAGAAAATTGCTGACCTAATCAGCGTACCGACGCAAAAAATAGCGGTAAAATCCCCGACTGGCTCGCCAATCCGTCCTGCAGACCAATCGGATTTTAAAAATGAAGATCTGCGGAGCTTACTGGGCTTGATGAACGTTAGGATAAACACGCTCCTGACCGCATTTGAAACTCATCGCCACATAACTAAAGAGTCTAAAGGTGTAATCGCAGAGCTGGCTGCAATTAACATTAGAGCGATCCAGCTTCAGGAGGGTGCGGGTAAGGTAGGTGTGGACTAAGGTGATGCCAAAGCGTTTGCGCAAGAAGCCAGAGGCCATTATACTTAAAAAAAACTGCCGAAGCTTCGTACGCTGACATGCTGCGTACGCTAAAAGCCGATCCCAACCTAAGTGACTTTGGAAAACAGGTTAAAAAGATCCGAAGGACCCAAAAGGGCGAGCTACTGCTCGAGGTAGAGGGCAAAGCCTCTGCCAGCGTCCCGGCTTTCAGAGAAATTATTGAGGAGACCCTCAAAGAAATGGCTGCGGTACGCACGGGGGCGCAAAGAATGTCGCTAATATGCAGTGGAATGGATGTGGCAACAACAGCGGAGCAACTCCAAAGTAGTCTCCCAATACCAAGGCATACTTGTAAAGCGAGAGGATGTTAGCGGGTGGCGCAAAATGAGGGATGGAACTCCGTCAGCAACAGTGACGTTATGCACGAACGATGCAATAACGGTTCTCAAACGGGGTTCGGTAACCGTAGGATGGTCACGGTGTCGCATCGTCCAGGACGATCGCCCAATAAGATGCTTCATATGCCTAGAATTTGGCCACCGGTCTTACAGCTGCAACTCAGTCGATCGCTCGGACTGCTGCCTTCGGTGTGGCGAGCATGGTCATAAGGCAAAGGGCTGCGCAGCGCCACCAAGATGCCTTATCTGTAGCAACGACGTAAGAACCATGCGACAGGCTGTTTCGCATGCCCTACCTACAAAGCCAGCACCAAAAAAGAAGCCAATGGCCGCCAAAATGATGTTAGATCTTATTAACATCATTCAGCTCAACGTCAACCATTGCGCAGCTGCGCAGAACCTTTTGGCTCAGACAGCGAGGGAGCGCAATGCTGACGTACTGCTCCTGAGTGAACCATACCTTCCTGGTGTAGGTAACTCAGTGGTGCTCGATGAACTAAGTAAGGCGACTATCAAGTGTCACACTAGCCTACCTGTGGAAGAGAGCGAAAACATATCAATGCGCGGCATCGCATACGTTAAGATCAAAGGAGTGCACTTTTACAGCTGCTATGCTCCACCTAGCGACAGCCCGGAGCATTTTGAGGACATACTTAGAAAGCTTGTTGATCATGCAAGAGGGCGCAGACCAGCAGTCATAGGAGGTGATCTCAATGCCTGGGCCACTGAATGGGGCAGCCGGACTTCCAATACAAGAGGACGCGCAGTGATTGAGGCCATGAATTTGATAGACCTCGTGTTACTAAACGACGGCCTCAAGCCGACCTTTAATAACGACAGAGGCTCGTCTTGCATCGATGTCACCTTTGTCAGCAGTGTCCTAGTGGCCAACGCAAACTGGATGGTGCAAGAGGTCATAACCCTGAGCGACCACAACCTGATCACGTTCCGGGTACAAACAAGGAGACCGATGCCCAGACAGCGGAGATGGGCACTAGGGCCAGTATGGCCTACCAGATTGAATCCATGGAGACCACAAATGGACACGCGGAGACCAAGGTGGCATCGCTTATGAGCATGCTCAAAGCACCATGCGACGCAGTGATGCCGAGAAAAACAAATGCGAAACGCAAGCCCCCTGTTTACTGGTGGAGTGCCTCTCTACACCAGCTCCGTACGGAATGCCTAAGGGCGAGAAGACAAGCACAGCGATCCAGAGGACGACCGCACCACGTCCAATGCACGGAAGCATACAAAGCGAAGCGAGCCGAGCTCAAAAACAGCATATCTGCAGCAAAGGCAAATGCATTTAAGGACCTGCTTGCAAGCGTTGACGAAGACCCCTGGGGTATTGCCTACAAAAAAGTCCGAAAAAAACTTAATGTCGCTGGTGGAAGAACCCCTCAGGACCCAGCCGCACTGGCCAGCATCGTGTCGGAGCTATTCCCAAGCCAAGACACGCTATGGCAACCCGCTCTACAAGCCCCCGCCTCCGATTTTCCGTGTATCACAGCATGCGAAGTCGTCGAAGCAGCGAAGAGGATCAAGCCGAACAAAGCTCCCGGCATTGATGGTATTCCTGGGCTAATTGTTAAGGCCGCTGCCACCGCAAGACCCGAGGTCTTCAGGGAGGCTTTCCAACAATGTCTTATGGACGGAGTCTTCCCCAAGCGGTGGAAGACAATGAAACTTGTCCTTCTGCCAAAAGGCAAGGGGCCTGCAAACGCAGCAGGCAGCTACCGTCCCTTATGTCTGCTGGACATTGTGGGCAAACTGTTTGAGCGCATTCTATACACACTCATAGAAGCCATCTCCGAGAGCCCCACAGGCGTTCAATGCCAACAGTATGGCTTCCGTAAAGGGAAGAGCACGCTCGATGCCCTCACAGCCGTAACTGAAGTAGCGAAGAACGCACTTGACGGCGACCGATGGCTAGGCGGCAGTAAAAAGTACTGTGCCATCATCACGCTCGACGTGAAAAACGCGTTTAATTCAGTGAGATGGCCCAATATCCTCGGCGCAATGCGTAACATGGGCATACCCGATTATCTCCGAAGCGTAGTTGGCAACTACTTCAGGGAACGCACGCTGTTGTATGTTACTGAAGCTGGTCCAAGATGTCACCAAGTCTCTGCAGGTGTTCCACAAGGGTCGGTACTTGGACCGATCTTGTGGAACATCATGTATGATGGGATCCTGAGGATTAGCAAGCCCCGAGGCGTGGAGCTACACTGCTTCGCTGACGACGTTGCGGTAACAGCGGTGGCCAAGACAATACCGGAGCTCCAGGACATCAGTAACGTGGCGATCAGGGCGATCACCGATTGGCTTGAGAAAGTCGGCCTAGGAATTGCGGCACAAAAGACGGAATTAGTTCTGTTGAGCAGCAGAAAGAGAATCGAAAGCATGCAGGTCGAAGTGAAGGGAGAAATAATCACTTCAGCAGGAGCGTTGAAGTACTTGGGAGTCCTAATAGACCGTAGGCTCTCCTTTAAGGACCACGCAACGTATGCCAGCAGAAAAGCGGCAATGACAGCTGCAGCGCTGGCAAGAATTATGACCAACGTGGGAGGACCCAGATTGCCGGCAAGGACTCTGCTTGCGGCGGTTACTAAGGCAACGCTGCTGTACGCTGCCCCTATCTGGAGCTGTGTTACAAGCAAAGTAACCTACTTGGCTAGTGCGCGGGCAGTATCACAGACAATGGCACTGAGACTAATCAGAGGCCTTTCAACCGTTTCGGATGACGCAGCGCATGCTCTTTCAGGCATTATACCAATTGACCTGGAGATAAAGGGCCAATATCTAGCGCGAGAAGGAGTTAACCAAACAGAGATTCTCGAGGGGATTCGTGGAGTCTGGCAGACTAGGTGGCAAGAGTCGCAACGTGGGCGATGGACGTACCAGCTCATCCCTGACCTATCGGAATTGGCAGAGTGTGAGCACAAAGAGGTGGACTACCACATGACCCAGTTCCTAACGGACCATGGTTGTTTCCGAGGGTACCTGTTTAGGTTCCACCATGTGGATACAGCGCAATGCCTCTTTTGCATAAACGCGGTGGAAACAGCAGAGCACATCCTCCTGCACTGCTCCAGGTTCGCTGTGGAGAAGGTCCAACTGGAGTCACTCGCTGGTGCACCTCTCAGCCCAAGAGGCCTGATTGCCGCTATGTTGGCGAACAAAGACGTTTGGAATGGGGCTCACGATATCATAGTCTGCATGATGAAGCGTGTCCGCAAGGACGAGATGGCCAACAGGAATGGCGGATGAGGAGTACTCCCGTGTGGTGACGTCGTAAAAGGCCACCAAAAAGTCAAGGAAGGAGCGCCATGCAACAACACAGCGCACAAGTAGAGGGAGTGCGACTTAGCATCACATCCTGCTCACCGATGAAATACTTTGACTGGCAGTCCCGGTGAGCATGTCAAGGACAGGAGAAGGAGCGGAGGTTTTTGTTTAGTACGTAGGCATAACTCTACTTGGAGGGTTATGAATCGTGCATACCATCTATGGTCGGTAGATGGTATCTTTAGAAGATTTCATTTTCCTGCCGAATATATAATAAAAAAAAAAAAAAACACACACACACACAAATGTAGGAGACCTCGACGCACCGTCGCCGTCACTGAACGGGGACGACTTTCATTTGCATTTAAAGTGCTGCCATATGGCCAACAACGTTATGGGCTCTTGCCACAGGGCGTGGCATCATACAAAGTGTCATTAAAAGCAAAAACAAGAAAGGCATCAAAACAATATATCTGTCAGATTTCGCTAAAACTTGTATAGCATTTAAAGGACATACTAAGACATATGTCAGGGAAGTTTCACAGCGATATCTTGAAAAATGATAAAAGTCGCCAAATAGGTTATATACCAGCTATGCGACAAATCGGTTCGAATTTCATAAAATTGTTATAGCTGAAGGACACACTAAGACATAGCTAGAAGAAGTTTCATTGCGATATCTTCAAAAATGACAATTATCGGACGATAGGTTCTATAGCAGCTTAACGATACATCAGTCCGATCCGGCTCGTTCTGAGAAGCATGTATCCCAAGTTTTATCAATATAGCCCTAAAATTGAGAGACTTGTTTGCGTTGCAACAGACGGACGGTTAGGCGGACATGACTAGTTTGGGTCCCCTATTGGTGCTCATTAAGAATATATATACTTTATAGGGTCGAAAATGTTTCCTAAGGTGCGTTTCAAACTTCTGACCAAAATTAATATTCCACCTGCAATGGTAAAAAAAAATTATTTCGGAATTATGAACAAATTTTCGGAAAATCTTTTGAATAGCACACGATACTTATGGAAAAAGGAAGCAGAAAAAGGATATTTAGCCCACGGATTTTAAAAAACAACTAAGAAAGCTACATTCGAGTGTCCTCGACTGTAATATACCCGGTACCCAGCTGCTCCTATATCAAAATTATTTGCGGAACAATAAAGAACGAACAATCATATTTTGACCGTAAAAGGCCATGGACTTACAATATAAAATAAAACAAGTAAAGAAAGCTACAGTCGAGCGCGCCCGACAGTAAAATACCATTCGCCCAGTTTCCAAACAAATTATCACACATTTAATTCCATCAAAAAATGCCCCACAAGATTATCCGCCACCTATTGTTTAAATTAGATCTATTTTTGAATAGCGCCATCTACATGTGAAAACTGCAATGCTTTACATACGCTACGGCTGAAAGGAAGCATCGTGACGAAGACGTCTCGACGCGAGCACAGGCGCAAGCAGTGGAAGTACGGAATACGGAAACATTGATAACTTCTTCGTTTATCGTCCGATTGGATTGTAATATATTTATAGTGCACTTATTTATGTTCATACCAAAGCAGAAAGCTGTAACTTCAATATTTCTCCTGATAATCGAAAATTATCGATCTGCGTGGGCGGTGGGCGTGGCAGCAAAAATTGAAAATAAACTCGATCTACCTATGGTATACAGGAACCTTCAAGTGAAATATGGTGTCTCTAGCTTTTGTAATAACTGAGATCTAGACGTTCAAACGGACAGACGGACAGACGTCTGTTACGCCTCCTTCTGCCTGTTACATACATTTGCACAAACTTAGTATATCATTTTTGACCATTTTCAATGGTCGAATGGTATAAAAAACAAGAAAGAACGGCTACAGTCAAGTGTTGACTGCATAAGACCATGGATTTTTCAAGGTTATGAAAAAAATCAGATTTAGAAAACTGTTATTGGTAAACGTGTTTTTCAAAGAAAAATAATAAACAACACAGATCATTTTCAGTAAGACGCCAATCAGTCCAAGCAATTGGAAAAAAACACTGCTTGGAAAAAATACTGCTTGCTTGCTTGCAAGGGGCGCAGTGCACATCTATATGAAACGTTGAATAACTTTTATGTTCATTATCCGATCGGAACCAAATCTTCAGCCATCGTTTAGGTGATGATAGTTATCATTCACACCAAAACTGAATACTCTAGGTTTATTATTGCGCTTGCTATACGGTTTATCGATTTGCGGGGACGGAAGTAGGCGTGTCCCAAATTTTAATAAAAATTTTACAGCGTATGATTAACATAAGTGTTTCCACCAAATTTTGGTGGCTCTAGCTTTTTTAGTTTTTGAGATATAGGCGCTTGCAATACAGTTTTTTGATTTGCGGGGGTGGAAGTAGGCGTGACCCACATTTTAATAAAAATTTTACAGCGTATGATTCACATAAGTGTTGTCACCAAATTTGGTGGCTCTAGCTTTTTTAGTTTCTGAGATATAGGCGTTCATACAGACGGAAAGACGGATAGACAGACATGGCTTAATAGACTCGGTTAGTATTCCTGAGCAATAATATATATACATTATGGGGTCGCAGATGCCTCCTTCTACCTGTTACGCACATTTCGACAAACACAATAGACCATGTATTTTTTTAAAATCCATGGGCGGAAGGGGGTGTGTAATAACACATTTTGTCACCAAATTTGGTAGTTCTAGCTCTTATAATAGCTGAGATCTAGATTTTCACAGGGACAGACAGACTGACAGACAGACAGACGGACAGACAGACATAGCTGTATCGACTCAGCTGTTGATCCTGAGCCAGAATATATACACTTTATGGGGTCGGAGGTGTCTCCTTCTGCCTGTTTGGTTCCAATCGGATAATGAACATAAAAGTTATTCAATGTTTTATATAGATTTGCACTGCGCCCACTGCAAGCAGGCAAGCAGTGTTTTTTCCAAGCAGTGTTTTTCCAACTGCTTGGGCTGCTTGGCGTCTTACTGAAAAATATATTTGTTCTGATTTTTTTCATAATCTTTAGAAATCCATGGTCTTATAGAGTCAACACTTGACTGTAGCCGTTTTTTCTTGTTTTTAAATTAATCAGAGCTTGGTTAACATTCTAATTTCGAAATCGGAGGCTAAAGCAAGGCCTTGACAGGCAAAACTTACCTGACTTAAGAAACTAATCGATATTTTAAAGCTATCTCTAAAAGGTTACTAATAAATCGGATATTTTTAACCATATCTGCAAGGCTTTGATTGACCATACACTAAAATTTTTAATTTATTTTAATAAACTTGATTAAAGCTCTGTAATTAACCTATGTAGGGCTTTCACCTTACGATGGCGGTATAATATACACAAAGTGGGCCACGCTTGCAAAATGACCAAGTTTATGAGCTTAACTGCCTATTTTAATAAATAGAACTTTCCACTTTTTCTGGAAATACACGAACTGGGAAAGTAAATATCACTAGCAAAATGTCGCTCTCGCCACGAGGCCGTTTTGGAACAGCTGGACAGGTGTGGGGGAAGCAGACGGTGCGGGGCAGCTTCTACTCTATGTATTTAATTTGGAAATGCGACAGTTACTACATTGCGACACTGTATGTTTCTTGTAAATTAAATTACATGCGCGACGATGCTGACTGCCGTCGGCTGGGCCATTCCTTTTCCTAGAACTGTCACATTAAATTTTTATTTAACCAAAAGTCCCAAAAGTTGAAAACCAGCTGCAGCTGTTTGACCGGTGGCTACAACCCAAACGACTGGGCCCAATGCGATGTACCAACAAGAATTAGTCGGTTTGGGCGGGCAAAGTGTGGTAAATCGTGGGAGACCCCAAACATCTGAAAATTAATTTACAGTAAGCTGACTGTGGTCGACACCAACGATGACACTTTAACGTGTCCGCAGTAAAATCATAAAACTTATTAGCTCTTATGCTAAAGATGAGGTTGATTCAATTCGACTTATAATAATTGTATAAGTAAATTGAATTTGTTGCGTGCGATGGGGATGCTCTAATTAAAACTATTTATACCATTCGACCATTGAAAATGGTCAAAATTGGTATACTAAGTTTGTGCAAATGTACGTACAAGGCTAAAGGAGGCGTGGCAGACCCCACATAGTGTATATAATCTTGCTCAGGATCACTAGCTGAGTCGATTGAGCCATGTCCGTCTGTCTAATCGTCTGTCCGTTTGAACGTCTAGATCTCTGCTATTACAAAAGCTAGAGACACCAAATTTCACTGGAAGGTTCATGTATACCATAAGTAGATCGAGTTTATTCTAAATTTTCGATGTCACGCCCACCGCCCCCGCAAATCGATTGTTTACGATTATTAGGAAAAGGGTTGAAGTTACAACTTTCTTCTTTGGTATGAACATAGATAATTATAGTATAAATTTATTCTCAAAATTACAATCCGATCGAACAATAAACACATAAGTTATTCATCTAAACGTTTTTCATTGCTACACTGCTTGCGTCTTTGTAGCGTATCGTGACGTCATCGTCAAGATGTTTCGTTTCAGCCGTAGCGTGTGTACAGCTGATTGCTATGATGTTTTCACATGTGGATGGCGCTATTCAAAGATGGATCTAATTTAAACAATAGGTGGCGGATGAACTTGTGCAGAGTTTTTTTTATAGAATTAAATGTGTGCTAATTTGTTTCGAAACAGGGCGAATGGTATTTTACTGTGGGGCGCACTCGTCTGTAGCTTTCTTTACTTTTTTAAACTTTAGAAGTTGAAATTCCAATTGACAATAAAGAGATTTTTTGAGAATATATACATTTTAAGCCACAAAACGAGTTTCTACACAACATATTTGTATACCCTCGCAAAAGGTATATTAATGTTTGGATCGCACTTTAGGAGACATTTCCGACCCTGTAAAGTATATATTATAGTATATATAGTATAGTAGTATATATATATATATATAAGGGTGCTCAAACAACGCAGCTTATTAGTATCAACTGAAGTTATTCAGTAACCCACATATAACTAAACCATTCAAATAAAAGCTTTAGGACTTAGCTTTCATGCGAAGAATCGCTCAAAAAACTAGATTTTTGTAAACAATATTAAATGGATAAATTTAATGTAACCGGAATTTGGAAATTTATAGTAATGGTAATCTTTGCGCTGCAATGCATTTTTGAGAACTCTTTGTTTATAACTAGTTTCCAGTTTCAAACTCGTACTGTAAAACGCACTTCAAGTTGTTTTCCAAATGCATTTTTCACCTCTATTCGCGCTTTGTTTCGACACATTAGCAACAATTTTCAAATTTGAATGGCTTTTAATGTGTTTTTATTTTATGTGCTTTAGATTTCAATTTAATTATACTTGACTGTGGTACTTCGACATCCTAATAGACAAGTACCTGCGGCTGCTATCTGCCGACTGATAAAACCCCACCGACCCACTAACCCGCCTCCCAACCACTTGACCGCCCAGCTGGGACTAGCGTGTCTGGCGAGCGGCATGGTCAAGTGTTAATTAGTAAACCGCATGGCGTTTTGGTCTCATTGTAACCCCAGAGAGCTAAGACAGCTATGAATAAACACATCACTCATTACACAAACATATTCATGGAGCTTTAACACAGAATACAACTCGGACTACTAACAGATGGACAATTATACGGCAAATTGTTTTTTAATATCCAAGCTCAACAACTTTTTGTGTTTAAACCACTAGCGTATTTGTGAACCCATTGTAATGTTCCTTCTCTCTGTGCAAAACAATTTGTATCTCTTTTATGCATTTCATGGTTAGAGAACAATATAACGTAGAACAATACTTCCGCAATAAAAACGATATGTCTATTCAATATGCCCTGCTAAGGGCAGGGAGGGTTAAGGGATAGCGGATGCGGAATAAATGCAACTAAAAACAAAAAAAAAGACTGCCTTCGGCACGCGGAAGTTTTCATACCCTTGTAGTTACTCCACATATTAAATCAATAGATTCTATGGCAGCTTAACGATATATCGTCTGATTTAAATAGCCTTTAAAGGACATACCTCGATGTATTTTGGAAAAGTTTAATGCCGTTATCCTGAAAAATGATAAGGTTAGGTTAGGTTCTATGGCAGCTGTACGATATATCGGTCCGATGTGGCTCGTTCCGACTTATTCCGACGGCGTGCAGCAATAGGAAGCATATATACCATTTTTATACCCGCTACTCATAGAGTAGAAGGGTATTATAACTTTGTTTAAACCGAAAATGTATGTAACAGGCAGAAGGAGACATCTCCGACCCCATAAAGTATATATATTCTGGCTCAGGATCAACAGCCGAGTCGATATAGCCATGTCCGTCTGTCTGTCCGTGTGAAAACCTAGATCTCAGCTATTATAAGAGCTAGGACTACCAAATTTGGTGACAATATGTGTTATTATTGCACACTGATCAAGTTTATTTTAGATTTTGGCCACACCCCCTTCCGCCCCCGTAAATCGAAAAAAATTTATTACAAGTGCAATTTTGATGCCATATTGTTCTTGGTTTATATGATAACTATAGCTAGCCAAATGATCTCTGACAATCGGATATTAAACACACAAGTTATTCAGCTTAACGTTTTCCATAGCTGTAAGCTGCGCTGCCGGCAGGTGGTGAAATGGGTTACGGGTTCGAGTCCCACCCGCATCAAAAATTAAATGTGTGCAAAAATGTTTCTTCTTATTTTAGATTTTGACTTTTCCTAAATATTGTAAGTCCATGGCCTTTTACGATCAAAATATAATTGTGGCCGTTCTTTATTGTTCCGCAAATAATTTGGATGTACGAGCAGCTGGGTAGCGGGTATATTACAGTCGAGCACACTCGAATGTAGCTTTCTTACTTATTTAAGTCAGCTCTAAAACTGAAAGTTTGCGTTGCAACAGACGGATAGACGGACAGACGAACGGACGGACAGACGGACATGACCAGTTCGACTCCTCTATTGAAGCTGATTATGAATATATACACTTAATAGGTTTGGAGATGTCTCCTAAGCTGCGTTGCACACTTTTGGCCAAAATTAATATATCCTCAGCATGGGTATGAAAATGCCAATAAAGCGAATAACTTGCGCTTACAGCCAACAATATATGGGTAGATACATACATATACATGTATGTAGATATATGTACATACATGTATGTATTAGTTTAAATGTTCAAGTATACGATACACATTTACACAGAAATAGGATGCGGAAATGCGATTTGGGTTTTGTTTTGCGCATAATACAATAAATTGTACATTTTATTTAATTCCATTTCATTAACAAAGCGAAACCGAATCCGGACAACAACAAAAATTGCGCCATTGTGGGTGCTGGCAAAATGGCAGCCAGCTGAAGTGGAAGAAGCTAAGTGGGACGAAAAGGGATGGGGGCAAGTGTAGTAAAGATGGAGAAAGAAAGAGATGGCAAACAAAAAAAGCCAAGAGAAAGCAAAGAAAATATAATAAATAAATATAACAATTGAGCTAAAATAAATAAAATGAAATAAAGCTCTTGAGCTGCCATCACATTGAATAAGGAAGGACAGAAGGACAGGGAGTGGAGTCGGGATTTGCATTGGCCTTAGGCATATATGGTGCAATTCAAAAGCCCCAAAAGCAGAGCAGCTGCTGCGAATGTTTTCACACTGCACGCTTAACATTTGTCGACACTTCTTGGTTTACCGATGCTCCATTCATTTTTCATTTACAACGTCAGGTTTGCCTTCTTCTCTGTCTCTCTCTCTCTCTCTTTTGTTCTTTTTCTTTTTCTCGCCGTTCGTGATTCCTCGCACTTTTCAGCTGTCTCATTTCTTATGCAATGAATTTGTAGCACATGTCGGAAAAGCGCTCCGATTTGCAGCTAGTCAAAGTTTATTTAAGTTGATGCTCTGCGGAAATCCTTTTGACCCCGGCAATTTCCTTATGTCGTCTTTATTTTGTTAACATGTAGTATTGCCTATCGCTTGACTTAGTTTCTGCCAATGTGCCCGTCTGCAGTGGCTGCAGTTGCCACGAGAAAGTTTTTCAGCTGTTTTCCTTTCCGTTTTATGCACTTTAGCTCCCAGAGTCGATGGCAAAATATTAAACAGTCGCTGTCGTCTTTGTTGTGTTCTACACAAATTGCTACCCATGCCCAACTTTACGATTGAAAACAAAGTTATTAAAGTTCTGTTTCCCAAAACTTTTAGCATAATTCAATCATTCCGCTCTACACTTTGTGTCTGCTTCACTTTGATGCACCGCATTTTCGCCAACATTTGTTCCGCATTTTTGGGAGGGAAAGGAAAACAATGAAAACCAATTGCGAGGAAAGAGCAGTATAAATGCAAATTACTACTACAATTACAATTACTACACAATTCAAAGGAAATACTTTTTAAGTGTACTTTTCTGAAATTTATAAGAGAACTCCCAACTGTAGTCTTGAAAATTTTTGATGTAGATAACCTCTAACCTTTTTCCTCTCCTTTTTATTTACAGTGATACTTCGATATCAACGCGCGTGGATATGCTTACGCCTGCTATTGAAGTCTACAAGCCGCCGCTCTGACACAAAGATGACACTGTGGAGAGCAATTTAGGGAATCCATCGACGAGTAGCGATTTCTAGCAGCAGCTGACCACTGCGGAGCTAACTACGGATAATCTATTTGTTCTTCCATTATAGTGTCAATCAGGTCTAGAAACTGAAAACTAAAAACCAAACGTCGCTCGACGATAGGCGATGGCGTCTCGTCGCAACTGGACACCACACTAAGGAGTTTGAGAGAAACTACTAAAGCAACACAAAACACAATTACATAAAACACTGACACACATACATATACAAAGCACAGAGTCATGAAAAAGAAGTGAACAACCACAGAGAATAATAATAATTGATCCAACTGAATAATTCCTAAGATTGATTACATTTAGTTACTTTTTAGCATTAATGATTTTTAAACCTGACCGAGTGGCGGTCCCCAAAAGCGCTGCATAGTGACAGCGTAAAACAAATGGAACCTAGTTGTAAGCATAGGGTATTTAATATGTATGTATGTATGTACGTGTAACGGTGATGGCGGAGCAACATTGCATATTTTCATATAGATCGCGCCCCAGACAAGAATTGTGTTTGAATCTGCAACAAATCTTACAAGTAGTTCGTGTATATTAAAACGAGAGAAGTGTTCGCAATGTGTATCGAAATTGTAAATTAAGTTATATAATGAAAACAAAAAACATGGAACAAACAACAAGATCAACAACAACAATGTAAACGCAATGAATAATTTTTGTACTGCTAAAAAGACATAACAAACAATTAAAACGAAGGAAAAAACCTAAAACTAGTGTACCATTTTGCATATGTAGATTATAATAACAACTTTTTAATGCGTTTCCATCACAGAAGAATGCAATTGTTTAGCTGAAGGTAGAGAAATCCGATCCGAAATCAAATTTTTGCGCTTTGACTAATATGCGGGAGATACATTACATACACCCTTGCGAGGGAATTTAGGTTTTATAATATTAAGAGTTATATTGATCATTGATTCTCTTGGAGATTGGAACTTTATATCATATAGTAGCTGTCATAGTTAATGAATGTTCTGAAAGGGCTATAAACCTTCGGTTACCGAAGATAATATTTTTTCAATGTATATTATATTTTGAAATTCGTCTTAGCCGAAAACAGTGCTGATGACGAGCCCTCACAAAGTGCCCCAAGATGTTAAAAGGTTTTGTAATTTGCTTCATTAAATAAATCGCACACACCCTATTTACACACTTCCACGAAGAATTGCGCTGTTTGCGATCGATCAGAACTCCTTTTGTATATATTAAAGTAATGTATAACGAAATGTTTTTAGGCATTGCTAATTATTGTTTTCGACTGTGATCATATTAATTATGCTCGTGTTCGTATAATGAATATATAGTTGCATTGTTAATGATTTAAAATACATATTTTAATGAACTCAGCCAACCAAAAGCAATTGAATTCACAGTCGGGCGTCAATATTAAACATAGTTAATAAGTTAAAAAGCAGTTCTGATAAAATATATTTACTCTCAGTTCTTTTTCTTAATCTCTATAATTGTTTGCAAAGCTAAAAGATAATTTCTGATTAATTGTAGCTCCTTCTTCACAAAACTGCATACTCAATTGTGCTTGACAATATCATTTCCAGAAAACACTTATGTAAATTTCGTTAAATTTCTTTGTTAGGTATTTCATACATTCACATATTGCTACTGCCCCCCGCCCACTGTCGCTAATGATGCCGATAAACTACTTGTTATATTCGCCCTGAACCTAAGCGTACACTGGGATAACGTATATTGAATATTGATTGCATTCGATGGGGAATAACGGCGCAGATTTGATTGAAATTTGGCAATCAAATAGGTTGGTTTGAAAAGTATAGTATTTGCCATGCTGTTGAAATGCTAATGCAGCCATAACACAGTTATATGATAATGATAATATCAAAATGTTCATAGTTAAGAGACAACAATAATTCGAAAAGAAACTATAAATACTGTAAATAAGTTGAAAAGAAATGATTGAATTTTTACACATATACTTGTATAATTTGAATAGTTAAGCTTATAAAAATTATTTTGTAATACACGAAAAAGCAGATACTGGATAAGCAGAAAGTCGCAAGAGGAAAGAGAATTAAGTAATTAGAGAACTAAACAGCGTATAGCAAACGAACATGTCTCGAAGAAAATAAATTCAACACGAATGGCATTATACCATAGTGAATAATATCCATTTTATATACACGCTTCATGTTGAACATGCTTGTTATATGATTCGTTGTTACATTAATACACACACAAACACACACGCACACATACATATGTATGCAATCAAGATATGAATAACTAACGACAACAAATTGAAAACTTGCACATTTTTTACGATTGGCATTATGAGACTATGGTTTTAAAATTCGATAGGAAATTAGTTTAAAAGCAATTTGGATACAAAAAGAAAACGTTAAAGACAAATGGAAAAGTCGAAACAAGTGGGCATAGTAAAAATAGTAAGCATTAAAATCAACACAGCAATGAACAATAAAATTTATTTATATATAAGGATGAGAAAATAATCGAAACACATAATAATAAAACTAGGCGCATATTGAAAAATAAAGGAGAAATATTATTGACAGAAAAAAAAATTATTGTGTTCATTTTTAGGGTGCACGCACATAAGCGCCTGAAAGCTAAACCTAGGACGCATTTCTTATTTAGTAATTTATCATGTGTCACATTCAAATTTTAAAATTTCTATCAATGTTTTGAAACCCTCCATCATTTTTGGATATGCTTTAAGAAAATTAAATATAGTTACGTTAGCATCGGCCGAATAATAATAATAATGATACAATAATAAGTATACAACTTAAGGCATTTCACAGCTCACAGCAACTGAGACGCATTTGAAATGGTCTGAGTAGAGAACTGAATCAATAGCAATCATCGGTCGCCGGATGAATCCTACAGCATCCAATGTAAATTATACCATTCAAGCATTGAAAATGGTCAAAAATGGTATACTAAGTTTGTGCAAAAGTATGTAACAGGCAGAAGAAGACATTAGACCTCAAACTATATATACTCTTGCTCTGGATCGATTAAACCATGTCCGTCTGTCTTTATAAACGTCGAGATCTCAGCTATTATAAAAGCCAAGATATGATGGCATGATTTGGCATGATGGTTCCTGTTTACCATACGTAAATCAAGATTATTTCAAATTTAAGGTGCCACGCCCACCACCCACGCAAATCGATAATTTACGAATATTACGAAAAGTATTACATTTACAGACACGAAATATAGCAAGATAGTTTCTGTAAATCATGCGCAGATGAAATTTATTTCCAATTTAAAATGCCACGCGCACCGCCCTCGCAAATCGAAAATTTACAAATTCGACTGTAGCTTTACCTACTTGTTGTTATTTTTTATTACCAGCATCCCCCGGTAAAGTATATAATTTCTTGCTCAGGGCCGATAGTCAATTCGATAGTAACAGGTCCCCCATGTCCAGAAGCTAGCACTACCAAATTTGGTGGTAATATGTTTATTTACTGCACGCACATTAAGTTTGTTTAAGATTTTGGCCAATTTCCGCCCCTGGTCGAAATCGTAATCGTAATCGATAAATCGTAATAGATCGTCTTAACATCTGTTATAGATCTGAGTTATATATTGATTATTTAAGGGATTACTCGATTTACGTAAAAGGATCCAAGGTGAAACCAACTGTCTAACACTTTTTAGAATACGATTTATTAGTGGCATTGACTAAGGACTCTTAAAACTGCAGTATCGGGTTCGATTTCCCATGAGTTGGATATGTGGAAACTTCGCTCTTTCTTTTAATTTAAAAATTTAAAGTTTAATTAATTATTATTAAATTTTAAAGGTGGCTTTGAGGCCAGTTAAAATCAAAAGAGATTATAAACAGCACTACACAACAAAATGACAAATTTTATTGGATGTACTTAATTTCGCAAGGCAATGAATGCGTGAGTAATCCACAACATCTTAATAAGCTCTCTGCTATGTCCTAACATTCCATTTGCCAAATATTAGCAGGAAAGTTACAACATCCAATAATATATAAACTTATTTGTCTTTGGACCGATATATTGTATAGCTGCCCTAGGAGCCATCGGTCGATTTATGTTATTTGTTAAAATATCGCTAGGAAACTTTTACTATCTTAAGCAATACAAAACTTCTATTTATTTAAAGTAACTGCAAGAGTATGGAAACTTTAGCGAGCCGACGGGTGCCTTTTTATACCATTCGACCATTGGAAATGGTCAAAAATGGTATACTAACTTTCGATTCAGCCGTAGTGTGTCTAAAGCTGACTGCTATGACGTTTCGATATGTAGATGATGCTTTTTAAAGTTAGATCTAATTTAAAACAATAGATGGCATATGAACGTGTCCAGAGGAAATAATGGTGTGATAATTTCTTTCGAATCTTGTTTTCTTTACTTGTTTTTTTATGCTTTATTCTCTATTCTCTTCTCACAGAGCGTAACACAAATCCTGTGAATTTTCCATGTAACAAAATAGCGTAGACTTTAAGTAGCATCGACGACGCTAACAACAAAACAGAACCAATGGAATGTATCGCAAAGCAACGTCGTCCGCATTTCCGGACTGTTGATACCGTTAGATTAGCGCTATGTTGCACTCCATATAGACCAATATCTGCCACAAGGGAGCGTCACAGTCGCGGACTGCTGCTGCTGCTCCCTCGACAACGAAATAAAATGAAATCAAAGGCATCCATCGGCGTCAGATGGCAACGCATGGAAATCGCCGCGCTCGCTGGGTTACCATACCGTTCTATACCAAGCCATACCAGATAGAAAAGCCAGTCATTTCTGCCAGCAGTTCCGGCCCGCGCCAACGATGATGCTTACAGTTGAGCTGCAACGCAAGACATAGCAGGAGTCCCTTCGCAGCTCCTCGCTCCCACCTTCCGAACTAACTAGTTTGTGCGGCATGCGTTCATGTGTGCACACTTCCACCTTTTCATAGTCACCCATTTGGCCCAAGTATGCCATAATAGTGGCAACAAACATAACTGGTTCGATTGATAAGAACCCCAATTTTATCCATTCGTGTGTAAAGAGGCCACTCTAAAAAGAACGATTACAAACAAGCCGATGAAGCTGAAAATCCTAATCCTACTCACTCTAGTTACTACTCATTAGTACAAGTATTATGATAGAAATGAGTGTCCCAATGATTTTTTACTTAAGAAAAAACCCCGACGATTACAGTCGACTACGCCCGACAGTAAAATACCCTTTACCCAATTTTGAAATAGCGTTTCATAAATAAATTATATAATAAAAAAATCTTTTTGAATAACATCTAAGTACGCTTGGTTTGTAATTAAGATGTTGATTTATATCGTATTTATCTTAGTGCATACTGAAGGAGAAAGCTGTATCTTAAATACTTCTTTAATGAACGTGCTATCAAATATTTAATAACAAGGCGATAAGCCAACAATATACAGGAACATTGTGAAATTTGACGTCCCTAGCTTTTGCGGTAGGTAAGATCCAAATGTTCGAACGGTCAGAAAGACGGACATGGCCGAATCGACTTTGCTCAACGTCGACTATTAAAGAAAGAAGCTTTCTCTTGGTTATAAAAATAATGAAATTGGAATATATTTATTCAATTCCTAAATCATTCTCTTTATGACTTCCAAACATTTTAAAATCGTTCGTGGTATTCCATTAAAATGAAAGAAAGGCTACCTTCGACACGCTAAGGGTTTTATACCATTGCAGTTATTCCACCTATTAAATCGGCCGATAGGTTATATGGTAGCTTAACGATATATCTGTCCGATTATAATAAAACTTGCATAGCATTTAATGGACATACTAAGACATATATCAGGAAAGTTTCACAGCGATATCTTGAAAAATGACTAAAGCCGGATGATAGGTTCTATAGCAGCTTACCGATATATCTGTTCGATTTTAATAAAACTTGCATAGCATTTAATGGACATACTAAGACATATATCGGAAAAGTTTCACAGCGATATCTTGAAAAATGACTAAAGTCAGCCGATTGGTTCTATGGCAGATATACGATATATCTGTCTAATTTCGGTAAAAATTTTACTGCCATTACATACCTAAACATATATCGAGAAAATTTCATGACGATATCTTTAAAAATTACAAAATTCGACTTCTATGGCACCTATACGATATATCGGTTCAATTTTGATTTGACACCCTTTAAAGGGCATACTTAGATATATATCGGGAAAGTTCCCGGAACACCTTTTTTGTTTTTACCGTTCTTGTGCTAAAGGGAGCAGCTTCTTTTTGGAATTGTGTTCACCACGCCAGACCCACCGTCCCAGTAATCGTACAAATCATGCTCAACACGACTTCAAAGCTGTCTGCTGTTCTAGCAAATCGAAAACTGCCCCCAGGTGAGGTGCCACACACTTCTCAACAGGTATCCGAGTCCACCCACTCGCACTCACCTGCTGACTTGGGCTGGCCATGCAAATGCCAAACGGTCGGTTGGGATTGAGCCTGGTATTGGGGCTGCTGGGTAAGCGATGTGATGGAAGCCGGACAGGCTGGCGTGGTGGGTCAGAGCAGAGCTGATTCGAGTGAAGCGTCACTAAATGGAGCAATTTAGAGAACAACAAGCTTTACAAGTTGCCGTTTGCCGGGAGCGTTCACCCGAATCCGTGTAGCATTTCCCACGATTATTTGAAAAGGTATGTGTGTGTGTGAGTGTTTGGTGCGAAAATGAGTGTGGGTGCACATCGCAGATACACGTCATTGAGCACTATAATGCGTCACTTTTGTCGGCCTAGGGAGTGACTTTAATTGAGGATGTAAATCATAATCAACAGTTGAATAATTTCTTTGTAAATAATGACAGCAGCTCCCTCCCCTACGCCATTCAGAGGCGTACTCCTGTAGTAGCGAGTTATTATCGATTAGCTTGACAGCCTTGAAAGGGTGCTTTTATAACACAACCCCCTCACCATAGCTGACCTTAGTGATAGACTGGATGGGAGGTAGAAGGGGGGAAGGGGCTTAAAACCCAAAACCATTCATAAGCTGTCAAACTCAAGTGGAGACGCCGCAGGACTATGGCCAACTCCTCCTGCACTCGTTTTAAATTTATGAATTTGACTTTCGCTTAGCGCCGCCAGCCGTCAGTCGCTCTCTTCCACACTCGTTCCGCTACCCCTACCCGCGTCGTGGGTCCTGCGTGTCCTAGGTCTCCCTCGATCAGACACGAAATGCGGCGCTAAAGGTTTGCATGACTACGGGAAATTACCATAATTTCAATTTTAAGAGACTAAACGAATTTGTTGAAACGAAAAGAGCCTCGTAGTGGCCCCAGTTTGGAATGGCAACAACAACATCTCTACAGGGAACCCAAGGCTTTAATAACTAAATTGATTTTGAAGCGCTACTGGTGAAAGTAAGCTTAAGTTCGGTAACACCCATGGTCACAATAATAGGTGTGTACCCTGTTACATTAAAATTATCAATACATATGTCCATGTGTTTCGAAAATATTCAAACCCCTTTCCAAGAATTACATACTTTGTGTATGGCTTTAGATTTTTAGTACAATTTCATTTAATCTTTATTTATTCACATCATTTTATGGCTAGCACAACAATGGCGCAAACACTACAAGTATTATATTAAAGCTCACAATAGTTGCAGGGTAGTATTTGCACGTCAAACTGTCAAGAACGCCAAGATTCATGTGCATATTTTATAACACTGTTCTTTACCACGTCCAAGTTCTACTACCGCAGCCAAATCAGAGTGAAAATATCATCATGAATTTTCAGCAAAACGATCCCCTACTACAGATAACGAAATGCGAGATGTGCCCTAAGAATGTGACCAACTTCGTGTTCGGTCTCTGCGAACGATGTGTTACCATTTGGGCGAACAAGCGTAGCATGGAGACGCTGAACATCACTATCAACCACGTGAAGGCCGCCATAGTTAGTATGAGCCAAAACAAAATCAATCACCAGAGCATGCATGGCGCCTTCCGCTGCGTTATAGAGGAAGAGCAACGCCGGCGTAAGCACAAAGTCGAAGTGTTCCAGAAGTTACGCGAGAAATTCCAAGACGGTGTCATTATATTCGAAAATGAGGAATACTGTGCTGCGAGCATTCGAAGATATGAGGTTGAGGAGAACTTTTACGACGTGCTGCTGCCGAATACTGAGTTAGATCATGTTCTAGAGGACTGGCAGCGGTATTAGAATTATAATTTATTTAAGAAATTTATTTTGTAAATGTACTTTATATTTTATTAGATTTATAAAAACCTATTCAAAAAACTTATTGAAAATGCCATCCAATACCTAAAGCGCTGTAAACTTATATCAAACCCCCTTCACTGCATTCGCAACAAGAATTTTGTCAGTACATTACAGAACGAAGTCCAAGTCAGCTCGGGGTAGCCCATCAAAAACCAATTGATTTAAAGTGATTGCATTCGGCATTGTCAAGCAGGAGGCACAGCCGTTGGCTGTTGAAGTCCCCGGAGACGTCTGAATGTGTGTTGTACGCACAACAATGTTTATTGTTTATATTCAAATTTACGTCATTTCCCGTGTTTATCACAAATAAATTTCAATCTACATATATAAATGCGCCCAACTGCAAACTCAAGCTATAAATATGTACATCTAGTACATGTAACATACATGAGCAGGACTTGTCATTGTTCGGCAATTTGTTTAATGACCAAACCAATAAATCAAATGCTACGTTCATTGCACTCAATTTGGTCAAAGCTGACGTCAAAGCTCGCTTTTCCATTGCAATAGATTTAAAATGATAAGTACGCTTAAAGCTTGCAGGCACCACCAACCAAAAACCTAACAATAGATCGATAAGAATAGGTCAATTACATAATCGACTCTCTGGGATTCAGTTCCAGCGCCTCACTGAGCTTTCATTTTAATAAGAAAAAGTTGAAGCCCAAGAAACATTTAATTTTATTAGAAGTAGGAGAGAATTTGTTTTTGGGGATAAACTATTAAGAATCAATTATTTAAATATTTTTTGCTGAAAATGAAACCGGGAATTTATTTGTATAAACATATTTAATTCTATTTAACTAAGTACAGCATATTGTAATTTATATGGGTAAGTATCGACTAGTCTCAAATAAAGCAAACCATCAGTGTTGCCCATAGATGAAGAAAAAGCAAGAAGATTATTTTCTGATTCTTTTGAAATATGAGAGAAAAGAGTAGCATTTATAGGATCATAAAACAGGAACCACTATCTTGGTTATTATAAAAACACCCCTTTTTGACCGATTGTTTCTATGGCAGCAATATGAAAAGGAGGCCAATAACTTATATTATAAAATATTGATACGGTTCGACTTATATTAAAGATTAAAAAAATATTCTATTATAACGGACAACTTATTAAGCCCCGATAACGATTCTTATACACAAATAATATGGTGACTTGACGATAATACGAACAATTTAACTTAAGTCAACATTAAAACAACCATAATAAGTAAAACCTCAAAACAAACAGATCAAAAGATTTCTTTACTATATTAAACGACAAATCTTATCAGAAAAAGGCTGAAAAAGCAGCACTGGCCCATAGTAAAAAATAAAGAGTTAAGTCAATTTATAGGGTAGTCTTTGACAGGTAGTAAGTAGGCCCAGTTCAACTGTCTGATCCGAAAGAGAGTTATTCTTGTGTATCTATGCAGCTTAGGTTATGTCGCGCGTTCTGTTTTGCTTTCAGTAAGACATTAATTGATGTATGCAGCAAGTGGAAACAATGCAAAAATGACCGTAAAAATGGCGAGACACAGCAGCTGGAATCGTAATTAAGTGATCTTTGGGGTTAACGAAGAGGAATGTTGCAACAATGAAAGCAAACAAACAGGAAACATCTGCAACTGTGGCAGCTGCAAACATTATTGTCCCTCTACCTTTCCTGCTCTGTGTTGCTCACTTAACTTTTATTTGAAGTTGCATTGATATGTGTGTGCAATGCGGGCAATAGTGGCGCGAGGGTGAATAGAGATGGGGTGGGATGGAGTTGGTTGTAAAGGGTGAAGGGTCGGGTCAAAACTCACAGGCTGAAGTTGCGCGGCGCCATTTGTTACCTTTGCGAAAGTTTTTGGTGTGCATTTTGTTGACAGGGCAAACTGCCAAATTGGCCTAATGGCGTTAATGCGAATACAAGTCCCGACTAAACCAGTGGCATCACCAGTAGCAATAGAAGCTGACATCAGAGATCATTACACAGGCCATCAGTGGATACAGTTGCCATGAGATGGCTGAGAAATTTCGGGCAACAATATTGCAGGCAACTGTGTTCACAAATGCAAATATAAGAGCATCAAAATCTGGCCAATTTGGCAAAAGCTAGACGGGGTGAAGCTAAAAGTGGCAAAGCAATCGCACATATGTTTATCGATTTAAACTTTTGAAGTGACAACGCTAACGATAAACCTAATTTGTCATATATGTCTTTCTTGCGTTAACCAACACTTTGCTATGTCATTGCAGTTGCATTTCTAGCCGTGCACCTACGTCATGGCCCCCTTTTCCATTTGTTCGCAATGCACGGCAAGAACCCGCAAGGTAGTCAAAGATCCTAAAACATTCAAGAATATATATCTATGTCCGGTGAGCATGGCGTAGTATTTTTCATTTGCACCGCCTATTAATTATATTTTAAACTGCCAGAAATGTTGCAAAGCCAAAGCAGAAGAGCCCAAACAACTTGGGAACTCAAAGAACAAAAAAGAAGTGGAAAATGCTATGCAACCGCCAGCAGTGGCTCAGCCTAAGTTGCCCGCACAACTATCCGTTTCTAATTCGCCTGTAAGGATGCCAACTCCTCAGGTTGAGATTATAAAGGCTCGCAAACCTACTCCACCCATCATGCAGATTGTCGTGATTAACGGTCGCAAGTACATTGCAATCAGTGCGACTGCACCGGAAAATTAGACAACACTAAAGTATATATATGTCATACTTGGTACTACTTGATAGATACATATTCAGTAAAGAAAATATACAACTTTAAATTTTACCTTCCTCTATTCAAATTATTATCCTGGAACTTAAATCACACATTGGTACAGTAATCTTTAACACCATTCGACCCTTGTAGCCTAAAATATTTTCTGTAATTTCTCCCTTCCTGAATAATATGTTTTTAATTAAAACTACTAAGCTAGTCTTTAACTTGCATACGTTAATTGGACGCATTGCGTGTCGCGCACGGTTAAAAATAATAAACAAAAGGTTTTTTCGCTGCTCAGAAATTTTGTGTTTGCGAATTTGACGGCATGCATCAACATGATTATTTTTGTTTATATGTTGTTGCTGCAGTTTGCAGATTGCAACATCTGTTGTTGCACTTGTAGTTGTAGTTATTGTTGTAATTGTTACTACTGCTGTTGGCACGGAATTTGCGTGCCACCACGGTACTAATTAATGTCACATTTCCGCTTCCGTTTGGGTGCAGCTGCACTTTGCATAAAACTTTTAATGGAATTTCCATAATCACATTTTAAGTTGTAGATACGCCGCGTAATCCCAGGTGGGTTTTTTTTACATCCAAATCAAATATTTAAATATTCTCCATATATTCCTTGAACGCAAAGAGAAAATTAGAATAAATTGAATATATTTCAGATCTTAAAATTTATAAAGCGTCCTCCTAAAAGAGTCGATTCCGTAATGAAAACTCTTTAAAATTTCTGCAGCACCTACTATTTCCATCCTAGCAACAGAATCGACATTATGCCAAACTTTACCAACTTCGCGAGTCCTTCAAAGCTAAAATGCCAATGCCTGTCCGTGTGTACGTGCGTGTGTGTGCCTTTGTATAGAAACAAAACATTTTACCCGCAAACACACGCGCAGGCCAATTGAAGGGTGCAGAAACATTGACAGAATCAAAATCAATGTTGGAACCTTGCAACCTTCGTCAGGTTTTTCGGTGGGTATTCGCTCCGTAACTTGGGCTCTGAGATATGACATTCGATTTTTGGACCTACAAAGTGGAATGCCTCAAACTATGCAGCGAGTACTGACTGAGTGCACCTTCCAGGTCGAAAAAAGAAGGGCTGAGGCCAATCATGCAACATGCAAGCAAGGTCCCTGCTGCCTAGAGACAATTAAGGCTCTGCAACGTCCACCCCACCCCCACCCCCGACTGCTCACTCCTTGAATCCAATGTTGCTTTAGCTGTCGCAAGCCCATTTATTGTTTTTGTTGTTACTGTTGCTGTTGTTGGTATTCTTTATGTTATTGTCATTGTTTTTCATGTTTTGACTACTTTAATAAATTTAAGGCACACGATATATATGCAGATTTTGTAAAAAAAAGCATGCTCACGAGTCAACCTTATGGCCCATTTTCTGTTGAAGTGCTTCACGTGAATTAAGTGGTCCCGTAGACAGGCTAGGCTTATATTGTCTCCCCCCCTCCGCGGACACGCTTCCATATTCCGTCAGTGACAATTTCAGACCCGTTTCCATTTCCTTTGCATTGCTTGTCCCAGTTTCAGCCTCGTTCCCAATGGCAGCTGCTCAAACATCCATTGGCCATTTGGCGCCTGCAGATTGCATGCTCATTAGAGCCAACACCAGCATTGTTTTTTGTTGTTTGCTTATATTGGCCATGACCAGAGGAAGGAAGGGAGGGTGGTTGACTGAGAGAGTCCCACATACCCTGTGTTTTATGGCTACTAGCTAAACTTCGGCTTGACAACTCGATTCAGTTTAAGACAGAACAAAACTGCAAGTTTGAAATTAAAATATTTTCTTCTACAGTGTATTCGGCATTCGTACAGCTTTTCTTTCCATCGCTATCCCTGTCTGTATTGGTTGCAAATGAGTCGACTGTGCCTTGTCCGACTGTCTGTCCTGATTTTTATCTGTGTGAAAGCACAGATCTCAGCTTTTATAAAAACTAGCTTTGACATACACATGTATACTATATGAACCTATACAGCAAAGGGTATCTTGCTGTCGGGTATGCTCGACTTTGGCTTTTGTTACTTGTTATACCATTCGACCATTAAAAATGGTGAAAAATGGTATACTAAGTTTGTGTTTGTATGTAACAGGCAGAAGGAGGCGTGACAGACCCTATAAAGTATAAATATTCTGACTCAGGAGCACTAACCGAGTCGATTGAAGCCTGTCCGTCTGTCGGTCCATCCTTCTGAACGTTTGAACGTCTGGATCTCAGCTACTACAAAAGCTAGAGACACCTAACTTCACATGAAGGGTTCTGTATACCATAGCCTGATCGAGAGTAATTTTAATTGTTGATGTTACGCCCACCGCCCACGCAAATCGATCATATACGTTTATTGGGAAATTTATTAAAGTTACAGCTTTTCACTTTGGTATGAATATAGATAATAATATAATATAAATCTGTATCCAAATTACAATCCGATTGGACAATTAACACAGAAGTTATTAATCTACTCGCTTTCAATATTTACACTGCTTACGCCTTAGCTGTATCGTGTGTAAAGCTGATTGCTATGACGTTTTCATATGTAGATGGCGCTATTCAAATATAGATCTAATTTAAACAATAGGTGGCTGATGAATTAGTGCGGAGTTTCTTATTGAAATAAAAAGTGTGATAATTTGTTTCGAAACTGGGCGAATGGTATCTTACTGTCGGGTGCGCTCGACTGTAACTTTCCTTGTTTTTCTTTTTGCTGCTGCTCTTGTTCGCTGTACCATGAATGAGAATGACGTACGCATCCTTTTGGCACGCCCGCCAAATGGCCGCACAAGTGGCCATATGTTCGCATGGAGTGTCCGCACCAGCACTCTTACCAGCAACCCTAGCCCCGTCCCTACCACCCCTCTCCCATCTCCAAGCGCATGGGGTGACCTTAATAATGGTTTCGTCTAATTGCTTCGTAATTATGCCGCGCACATGCTTCTCTAGATTTGCCCACTGTCGGCTCTTGGCGTTTGCCACTTGCCACTTGTCACTTACCGCATGCCCCGCGCTCTCGGCTCTCGGCTCTTGGCTGTTAACTGTTGGCAATTCACTTGGACTCCTCGGAGAGTTCTATTTTCTCATTCAATGTCTCTCTCCGTGTTTCTCAAACACCCAACAAGACACGGACCCCGCGAAAAATAGTGCGTGTGAAAATGTTGACCAGCTTTGTCGAGCAGCAAGCAGGCCCATTGTCGGACCAACTAGTCGGCCATTTTGCTATTATTATTTGTCTCTTTTGTTTTGCACAATTATTCGTCATTTGCTTCATTTTCCGTCATTAGAAGCATTTAACTTTTTGCCGTTTGCCGTTGCCGTTACCGATTTGCCTTGCCACACACACACACCCGAGGTGGTGGCGGGTCCTAAAATAACACCCCAACGCTTGTCGAACGAGGCGACTAACGGGACATCCAAACGGGGATGGCTCTTCTCAGAAACGAAGACTATGTTTGCCGCTATCTCGGATAGCGGCCAGGTTAATTCATTTTTCGAGAAGAGCAAACAGCTCGTAACCGCCGGTCACAAGGACAAGTATCCCCTGTGGCCACACCTCCAGCAGAGACTCTCCGAGAGGGAAAGCGGTCCAGAACCGATAGGGGTGAGCTTGTCTCAGTTAATACAGTTAAAATAGAGCCGCAGTTAAGAAGCCTATCCTATCAGATGAGGGGGGTTCGGAAAACGGCCAAAGGGGATCTCATTTTCGTGCCATTCAGACCAAGCGAAGCTCCCTAAAGTGGGAAAAGTCAGAGTAGGCTGTCGTATACGTCGCAAAGACCAACCGACGAGATGCGTGGAGTTTGGTTATCCCGCCAGCCGATGCACAGGAGAAGACTGCTCAGGAGCCTGCCTTATGCGACCAAAAGGGTCATCAGTAAAGGACTGCAGAAATAAGCAGAAGTGCATATTATGCACTAGACGAGGAGAGAAGGATGTAGACCATGCAGCCAACAGCAGTCGCTATCCGCATATGGCAAACTCGCAAGAACGACGAAGCCAGAAAAGGGAAAGTGATATATCAATGTCGCCATTCTGAGCAAGCAATATCGTAGGAGGTTTTGCAATACGTGGGCTGGTGCACTCCAGAACAAGGCGGCGGTGTGGACCTGCGGCCATCTCGCAGTGCATATGCTAGAAATGCTGCGCGAGGACGGCTTCGTCGTGCGTTACTCGATGCAATATCGGCACTCGACGTCGTCCTTCTCAACCACGGGGATCAGCACATCTTTTCGAGGGACAATGCACACTCGATCATCGACCTCACTTTTGGAAGTAGCAGCCTGGCAACGAGAACTACCAGGATCCTGAGCAACGGCTACACGCACAGTGAACACATAGGAATCGTCGCGGAGATCCACACGCATATGCCGCATACGGCTACTCCCAGAAGGGGACGCTTTCGACATTCGACATGAAGGTATTCCAACTTGTCCTTGGCGATTTGGAAAACAGCGGCAACGCCACTGCCAGGATCGACCAGCTGATGTCGCAGATTCAAAGGCATCGATGAACAAAACAAAACCAGGGACTCGGTGTCTTTCAGTCCATTGGTAAAACGACGACATCGCTAGAGCACGGACATACTGCTTTCACGCCAAACGCTCCTATCAGAGGGTAGAGGGCGCAGTGACTCTAAGTCAGATCTGCTTAAGGAACGTCTCAGAGCTGCCAGAAAGGCGGTTAAACTCTGCATCAAGGACAGTAAAAGACGAAGCTTCCTGGAACTCTGCGACAAGGCAGACGCGGATCCCTGGAGGTTGGTATACAAGCTGACCATGAAGAGGCTGCGAGCGTTCAGATCGCTGTGCCCGTCCTGCGCGACGCTAATGCCAGTGTAGTTGCTCATTCATTTCTAGCGCATACTCACGACGAGGCGACTCGAGTCGCTAACTATCATGCCACGACTTCGAACCAGTTTGACGAGGTGAGGTGCAGCTGCAGCCTGATTTCTTTGCTAGTGCGATTACTGCCTGCCTTAGAAAAGGAGTATTCCCGAGACGTTGGAAGAAGCAGGAACTCCTCATTATTCCAAAGGATGGCAAGCAACTCGATGACCCATTCGGATACAGACCCATCTGTTTGCCAGACACGACCGTGTACGACGGCATCCTAAGGCTAACCCTTCCAGAAGGCGCCAAAATGGCGGGCTTCGCGGACGTGGCGATCGTCGTTGAAGCAAAGGAGCTATACGAGGTCCAGGCTAAAGCGCACGTAGCGATTAGAATGGCAAGGGAATGGCTTAACCAGGCGGGTCTGGCGCTAGCAGACCACAAAACAGAGGCGGTGCTGATAAGCTCCAGGAAAATGGTGGATGTAGGCAGTATTATAGCAGGTAAGTAGTAATAGACCATAGGCTGTGCTTCAGGGCAATAAAGGCGATTTTTAGAACTAGCGCTCTAAGAATAACATGCGGGTTTTGCACCATTTCCATGTATTTTTTTAAAATCCATGGTCTAAAAACGATTTAACATAAGCAGTTTTGATTAAAGCTAAGTAAATTGATTTAATGATTAAATTTTAATAAAGTTCAAAATTTTAAAATGGAATATAATTTCTTTGAATTATAAAATTTAACTTATTATAATTTAATTTAATTTAATTCCGGAAAAAAAACAAAATTTCTAGCCGATCCAACATTTGTTGCAATGGATTGGCGAAAACCCAGAAAAACCCAATCAGATCAGAAAAGTTAATATTAGTTATAAGGATGAACTATTAATGAGTTAAGAATAAAAATTTTTATATTAGAAAGAGAAGACTCTAAGTTGAGAAGTCTAAAAAATTTATTATTTTGATCGCAGAGAAGAAGGAAAGGGTCATGCAAGCTACAATTACTAGAACAAAAGTCTAATGACAATGGCTGAAAATTACGGGTAACTCTAGGAGGAACACTAAAGTTAAGTTGCCTGAGTAAGGAAGGGGAATCGACCTCAAATCTTATAAGTTTTATGATAAACAAGACACTTAACATAATACGACGGTTAGCTAAAGAAGGAAGGCTAATTAAAAGAAGCCGATTATGATAAGTTGGTAAATCTACTCCTGGAACCCAGTTGAAACTACGAAAAGCAAAAAGAAGAAACTGCTTTCGAACAGACTCAATTCTGTCTTGATAAATTTGGTACTGCGGGGACCACACGCAAGAACCATATTCGAGAATCGGACGTACAAGAGAAGTATAAAGTAGTTTGGTTTTAAAGGGATCATTGAATTCTTTGGCCCATGTTTTTATGAAACCAAGAACACGGAAAGCCTTGTTAACAATGTGTGTAACGTGTCGATCAAATTTCAATTTCTGATCAAAGAGAATACCTAGATCATTTACTTCAGATATTCTTAAAAGTTGAGTTAAATTAAAGGAATGGTTCATGACGTGATGGTTTCCTCTGTAAAATGACATAACTTTACATTTAGAACAATTAAGATGTAGCAGGTTATGACTAAAGTTTTGTCATTATACGTCAGACAAAGTTTAACGTCATCAGCGTACATAAGGATAGATGATTGTGTTAGTACAGAAGGTAGGTCATTAATAAAAAGGTTAAAAAGTAGAGGACCAAGATGACTTCCCTGAGGAACCCCAGATGTAACAAATATAAGCTTAGATTGGCAAGAGTTAAAAAGGACTCTTTGCGTCCTCTTAGTTAAATAATTAGATATCCACAAAATAAGTTTTTGACGAAAACCAATGAGATCTAATTTATGAAGCAAAAAGTTATGATTAACGGAGTCAAATGCTTTACTGAAATCAGTGTAGACCACATCAGTTTGCATTTTCCTCCGAAATCCTTTAGTTATAATTGAGGAAAACTCAAGAAGATTTGTAGTTGTAGATCTAAATTTGACAAATCCATGCTGAAAAGGGGAAAGAACGGACTTACACATATGTGCAGTCAAAATTTTTTCAAAAATTTTAGGAATAGCGGACAATTTAGAGATACACCTATAAATCTTTCCATCTTGGTTAGAGCCACATTTGTGAAGAGGTATAGAAAAGGAATCCTTCCATATAGGCGGAAAGTAACTCGTGGCTACGGACAAATCAAGCAACTTAAATGTAAGCTTACAAATGGTATCAGCACAGAATGTAAGTATACATGCTGGAACACCATCAGGACCGGGAGAAAATACAGGCTTAGAGGATTTAAGATAACTTAGTGAAGAAATTTCGTTAATAGAAGGGCAAAAAAAGGAGTTAGAATTATTTAAAGAATACGGATAGTATTTCATAGAAGGAGTATAGTAAATTGTATAGTAAATTGAAAAAAGTCCGCAAACAAATCGGCAGCAGCCTGATCATTAGTTGCTTGAGATGGAAATCTATTAGTTTTCATTAGTTTAGTTTCAAATTAACAAAGTTATAAAACTGATTAAGGTCCTGGGGAAGCTGAGATGATAACGATTCAAGTAATCATTGTAGCAGCGTGTATTTAAGCAAAGAAGTTAGCTCTAACAACGATATAACGAGAATAGTCAGAAAGACTTCCAGTAGATTTAAACAAGATTTAAAATCATGCAGAAGGAAATAAAGACAGAAGTAGCATTAACATTAATAACAAAAAATTAAAAAAATAGAAACAAAACAAAGAAAACAGGCCTTTAATGTAAATTTTCATACCTTTGATATTCACTTCTATTAATTTTTTTTCTTTATAATTTTCTTATTTGATGCTTATTTTTTATTTTTAATTTCATTCATTGCAATTTTTTGGCGACTGCCAATTTCAATTTGTATTAGCTATGATTTTTGAGGGAGGCAAGGCATTTTATTTGGCAATATACCATACATGGGTATGTATTACGATATATGTATATACAATATATGTCCACAGGTGTAAATTTTTTTCAGTCAATTAAATTAATATAAGTAAATCCCAACAACAATTCCTCTGGGCCCATAGAATGGATTTGGGTAAGTGAATTTATTATTTTCTTTTTATTTACACTTGCTTATGTGAACATATACCAACAAATACATACATAGTACAATATATGTATAAATTGCACAGTCCCTACATAAATGAAATAAAAGAATTAAGAGGAACAAATTAAAAGCGAAAGACAAGAAAATTAAAGTTACATTTAATCATAGTTTAGTGGAATTAAATTAGTGAAATAGAAATAAAATATAGAATTAAACGAAATTACAGAAATTAAAAAAAAAGGAAATGAAGAAAAATTAAAAATAAAAATTATGAAAGAAAACAAATTGTTATTAAATGAATTAAATTAAAGTCAGCAACTGAAACAGGAAAATGAAATAAAATATTGCATAGTGTAAAAAATAAAGAAACAAAAATGGAACAAATAAGCTGGAAATAATGTAATTAAATAACGATAAAAGATTTCAATGAGATTAGGTTAAATAAAATTAAATTCTCTTTATTTTTAACACATATCAACAAGGCAGCATGGCGTTATATGCTGTGTTTTTTTTTATTATTCAATGAATAAAATTATAACGTTTGGGTAAATTTTTATACCATTCGACCATTAAAAATGGTCAAAAATGGTATACTAAGTTTGTGCAAATGTATATAACAGGCAGAAGAAGGCGTGGCAGACCCCCCAAAGTATATATATTCTGACTCAGGATCACTAACTGAGTCGATTGAGCAATGTCCGTCTGTCTGTCCGTCTGTCTGTTTGAACGTCTAGATCTCAGCTTTTACAAAAGCTAGAGACACCAAATTTCGCTGGAAGGTTCCTATATACCATAGGTAGATCGAGTTTATTTTCAATTTTTGATGCCACGCCATCGATAATTTTTGATTATCAGGAGAAGTATTGAAGTTACAGCTTTCTGCTTTGGTATGAACATAAATAATTGCAATATAAATTTATTTCCTAAATTACAATCCAATCGGACAATAAACACGGAAGTTATCCACGTTTCCGTTTTCCGTACTTCCACTGCTTGCGCCTGTGCTGCGCGTCGTGACGTCATCGTCACGATGATTCGTTTCAGCCGTAGCGTGTGTAAAGCTATGCCGTTTTCACATGTAGATGCCGCTATTCAAAGATAGATCTAATTTAAACAATAGACGGCGGATGAACTTGTGCAGAGTTTTTTGATGGAATTAAATGTGTGATAATTTGTTTCGAAACTGGGCGAATGATATTTTACTGCCGGGCGCGCTCGACTGTAGCTTTCTTTACTAGTTTTTTTTTTGTTAACTTGATTATTATTATTTATTAAATCTTCTTATTTACTTAGAACTAACAATAAGTTAACAAATCTTACAACTATTCTAGCTTAACTGTTTTAACGTTCCTCAAAAATAATTACTGGGTTGATGAATTTGAAGAAGGTTTGAAGAGAGCTTTATTGAATATTTCGACTTGAGATCTTCTCTTTGGATGTTTTCATTGCGAACATATGTACCAAGGCGCCCCTGTGATAGTTCGCAGTATTTTTTATTCGGCCCGCTGGACGATCTCAATGTTGCTGCTGCTGGCGTTCCCTTATAGTTGGGAGCCATAGTTCCAGATTGGTATTAAAACTGTTTTGTAGAGGAGGACTTTGAGTTCCAGACTAAGAGGGGAGCGTGCATTAATCAACCAGTGCAGGGTTTTCGCTTTCAGCTTTAATTGCGTTTTCTGGGCTTGAATGTGGGTGCGCCACGTGAGTCTTCTATCCAAATATCTAGGGATAAGATATGTGACTCCTTCGCTTGAGGAAGAGCTGTGTTGTTCAACAGTAGTGGCGGGGAATCTTGTCTGTTTAACGTAAACGTCACTTGCATGGATTTTTCGTTAACCTTTATGCGCCAGCCGGATAACCATTTTTCCACGTTCGCTAGGTGAAGTGATAGTTGCGCTGCTGCTTTAATAGGGCATCTGGGGCGGCTTAGGAGAGCCGTATCGTCTGCAAATGTTGAACTTGTAAGGAACTTCCTTGTTGGGATGTCGGTTGTATATAGAAGGTAAAGCGGTGGCCCAAGAACACTGCCTTGTGGTACCCCAATTATACCCCTAATAATATGGTCGTCAGAGGTGGAAGTGTTGAACCTCACTGCAAACTTTCTATCGTGGAGATAGGAATTCAATAGCTTGTGTGTTTGGCGGAAGTATTATTTTGATTTTGTAGATTAGGCCATCCAGCCAAACTCTGTCGAACGCTTGGGCCACATCGAGGAATACTGCTGTACAATATTGCCTGCTTTCAAATGCAGCGCGTATTTCGTTAGTAATACGGTTTACTTGCTCGATGGTTCCGTGATTTTCTCGAAATCCAAATGGATGTGCTGGGATTCTGTTATGCCTTATCAGATATGGCCTTATTCGGAGCAGCAAGCATTTTTCAAAGAGCTTTGAGAGACAAACCAGCAGACGTATGGGTCTGTAGGACGACGCCATTGTAAGATCTTTGCCTGGCTTAGGAATCATAATAATTATTGACTTTTTCCATTTCTCTGGGAAGTGTCTGATTTTGGTAATACTATTAAAAAGCTTGGTGATGTGGCAGATGGCACAGAATGGTAGCTCTATAATTATTATACCATTCGACCATTGAAAATGGTCAAAAATGGTATACTAAGTTTGTGCAAATGTATGTAACAGGCAGAAGGAGGCGTGGCAGACCCCACAAAGTGTATATATTCTGACTCAGGATCACTAGCCGAGTCGATTGAGCCATTGAGCGATTGGTTCCTGTATACCATAGGTAGATCGAGTTTATTTTCAATTTTTGATGCCACGCCCACCGCCCACGCAAATCACTCATTTACGATATTAGGAGAAGTATTGAAGTTACAGCTTTCTGCTTTGGTATGAACAAAGATATTTGCAATATAAATCTATTCCCCAAATTACAATCCGATCGGACAATAAACAGAGAAGTTATTCATGTTTCTGTTTTCCGTAGTTCCACTGCTTGCGCCTGTGTTGCGCGTCGTGACATCATCGTGACGTTGTCAAGCCGCTGTATGTGTAAGAAAAAGAAAGCGAGTGCGAGCGCAAAGCGCGAGCTGTATCCATCCTTTTCTATGATTTTCAACGGTTTTGTTTTGGTTCGCTTTATGCAAGTAGCCTTGCGTATTACACACATATGCGTATCCCATGCGTATGTTCTAATCTATTTGTTTGTTTTGTTTTGATTCTTATTGCGACATACATATGTATGTATGCATGTGCTTAAACACATGTGCATACGCGAAATTGTGCATGTATTTTTGTGCATGCGTGCGTAGCTATGTATGTGTATGCCTTAAGAATATGTTGCGTTAATTATCAAAGCATTTAAAACATTTAATAAAATTTTATACATAAATATACAAATCATATGAAAATGTATACTTTTAAAATATATTTATTTAACACACATGTACATATGCATGTTTTAATAAACGTAACTGTTAATATACTAGGTGTAAACTATTAATTCAATACATTTGGCTAAGGCAATGATTGTATTAAAAGTTAATAAATATATTTAGTTAATTAATATATGTATTTATATATACTTTTGCAATGTATATATATACATTAACAGAAAATAATGATACATTTATATAAACACAAGTTTATGTCTGTTAATGTGAATGTAAATGTGTATATTGTACGTAATTATAAACATAATTCTTTACGCATAAATACACACATTGAAAAAATTATGTTATATCACACTATTATACATATATATACATACATATATGTCGCAGATCATTTAAATTTAACGATAAAAAGCAATTGCGTTGTTTCTGTTTGGCACGCGCCATGCAGACGCCTTTTCTATTCTTTTGCTGCGCGGCAGACAACCGTTAGAGTTTCTGCCGAACGTAGTCTGGTCGCGGAGCGAGGGGAAGTAGATGTCTGTACGAAAAAGAGAAGCATACAGAAAAATGCAAAGTGTGCATTGGTATTAGTGTATGCAGCGTAGAATAACTCTCCAAATTGCATTGGTATTGCGTGTAGAGTTGAGAACTAAGCGCTTATACGATTTTGTGTAAAGGAGATGGTACATTCAGTTTTCGATCGTTACGCATAATAGACATGCCTCGCTCACGCGCTAGAAAACGTTGCGCAGACAACGAGATTAGTGAAGAGGAAGAAAGGCATCCTGATGACTCTTCGACATCAGAAGTGGGATCGCCTATACCTACTTTGAATAATGAAAATAGTTTGCTGTCAATTTTGGAGTCGCAAAATCGACATTTTTCTGAACTTTTAAAACAAGTGCAACACTCACAAAGAGAGCCAAAAGAATCGTTTGCTGTGGTATTGCCCAGGTTTAATCCTGAACGTGCGGGATCAGACGCGCAATTCTGGTGTTCAACGGTGGACTACATCTTGTCTGAAAACGAAATGGAAGGCAGCGCTCTTGTGATGACCCTCAGCAAATCACTGGAAGGAAGCGCGTCTCATTGGCTGTCACAGACTTGCTTTCCTGGTATGTCATGGACACAGTTCCGAGAATTGTTCCTGCAACATTTTGCGGGACAAGAAACATTAGCGGCAGCAGTTATGAATCTGCTAAATGGACGCCCTGCGGAAGGCGAGTGCCTTTCGTTATATGGAAGCCGAATGGTTACTTCGCTTATGGCCAAATGGAAGACGCTGAGTGTGGAGCAAATCGCAGTGTCCATTACACTGGCCCATGCAACTGGAATTGACAGGCGTTTGCGGCGTTTAGTTTTCACTTCCGACATCAATACTCGGAACGAGCTGCACCAAGAACTGAAGGCCTATTCATTTGACGCTAGACCAAGTCACCTTTCAAACGATGGCACATCAGAGCCGCCAGGAAAACGAGCTAAGCCCTACCTCAAGTGTTACAACTGCAGAAAGCCCGGTCACAAAAAGGCGGATTGTCGATCAAAAACAATGGCAGTGCACGTTCAGCAACCCGGCAACCAACCAACAGGGAAAGACCGGTCTACTTTGACTTGTTTCAACTGCGGAATAGCTGGACAGTATATAGTATGTATGTATATAGTATGTATGTATGTACAGTATGTCCTGATCGTCAAGAGCGTTCGTCGTCTACCAAAAACAACATTTTAAAAGATGCCAACATCTGTACCGTTTTTGAACCTGTAGGAACGTTTTCGCAATCTGGTGAGTCGTTCCAATTTTGTTTTGATTCTGGAGCCGAGTGTTCACTCATCAAGGAGGCTACTTCGCAGAGGCTATCTGGATCCAGAATGGGCAACGTAGTTATTTTAAGGGGTCTTGGTAGCAATACTATTTGTAGCACTTTGCAGATATTGGCCAATGTTTTGATATGTGAACGTTCATATGAAATATTTTTTCATGTAGTGTTAGACAATTATATTAGGTATGACGCTCTGATTGGTCGAGATATTTTGAGTCAGGGAGTCGGTGTGACAATAACATCAAGATCTCTTACTATGTTTAACAAAAAATCTATATTGCCTGTTGAAGTTTCCGAAAAGAATCCTGATTTGGCTAGTGTTGACACCGATCTGCATGGACCTGATAGAGACCAATTGTTGTCAATAATACAAGAATATTCAGGTTCATTCATAAATGGAATTCCACAAAGCCGTGTGACTACGGGACAATTAGAAATTCGCTTGATCGATCAAAATAAGACGGTTCAAAGGCGCCCATATAGGTTGAGTGTAGAGGAAAAGGAAAAAGTTCGGCATTTAATTCAACAGCTGTTGGAATCAAACATTATTAGACCCAGTTCCTCCCCCTTTGCGAGCCCAATGTTACTTGTCAGAAAAAAAATGGTACTGACCGCCTCTGCGTGGATTATAGAGAGTTAAACGCAAATACCGTTTCTGACAAGTACCCTTTGCCGCTAATTTCTGATCAAATAGCTAGGCTGAGTGGTGCTAGGTTTTTCAGCTGTATAGACATGGCAAGCGGATTTTACCAGATCCCAATTCACCCGAATTCAGTCGAGCGAACGGCATTTGTCACCCCAGAAGGCCAGTACGAATATTTGACTATGCCATTCGGACTTAAAAATGCACCTTCCGTGTTCCAAAGAGCTATTAATCGTGCCTTAGGTGATCTTACCCATTCATATGCCATTGTTTATATGGATGACGTAATGATAATTGCACGTACAAAAGAAGAAGCTTTTGAAAGATTGCGAATGGTATTGCAAACACTTACGCATGCTGGGTTTTCTTTTAATATTACAAAATGTTCCTTTTTTAAGTCTTGTGTTAAATATTTGGGTTTCGAGGTAAAGGCAGGTGAGATTCGACCAAATCCCAGGAAAATTCGAGCCCTTTTAAGTTTTCCACCACCACAGTCCGTCACTCAATTGAGACAATTTATTGGGCTAGTCTCATATTTTCGACAATTTGTACCCAAGTTTTCACAGCTGATGAAACCTCTTTACGGCCTTACTTCAAAGAGCAAGTCATTTTTGTGGGAATTGGAGCATGAGCAAATACGGCAAAAAGTAATATCGATTTTAACACACAATTTTCTATCGAGCTCCACACAGACGCGAGTTCTGTTGGCTATGGCGCTATTTTGCTGCACCGAATTGAACAGAAGCCTCGAGTTATCGAATATTTTAGCAAGATGACATCTTCAGCGGAATCACGTTACCATTTATATGAACTGGAGACACTTGCTGTCTACAATTCTATAAAACACTTTCGCCATTATTTGCATGGCCGTCATTTTGTTGTGTTTACTGACTGCAATTCGCTTAAAGCCTCTCGTACAAAGGTAGAACTGACCCCTAGAGTTCATAGGTGGTGGTCGTACATGCAATCTTTTGAATTTGATATTCAGTATAGACCAGGTGAGCGTATGGCTCATGTTGACTTTCTGTCTCGGAATCCGGTTCCAAAAATTGTCAAGAATTCCATAGGCGTAGTCGAAAGACATATCAATCTGACAGAAATATCCGACAACTGGTTGTTGGCTGAACAGCAAAGAGACGAAGAAACTTCTTCTATTATCTCTAAATTGCGTAATGATGAATTGTCCGAGGATTTGACCAAAACTTACGAAATACGGTTTGGAACTCTATACCGAAAAGTTCAAAGAAATGGAAAGACTCGATGTCTACCCATAATCCCAAAGCAGTTTAGGTGGTCCGCTGTCAACAACGTACATGAGTCAATTATGCATCTCGGGTGGGAGAAAACTCTTGAGAAAATGTACGAGTTCTATTGGTTCGATAAAATGTCTAAATATGTTCGCCAATTTGTGGACAACTGTATCACTTGTAGATTGTCAAAACCTCCGTCTGGCAAAATACAATCCGAACTCTATCCTATTCCTAAAATCGACATCCCGTGGCATACGGTTCATGTGGATATTACAGGTAAACTTAGCGGGAAAAGCGAACAGAAGGGGTATATAGTTGTGTTGATAGACGCATTTACCAAATTTGTCTATCTCTCTCATACTATGAAGTTAGACACTGATAGTTGCATTAAGGCAGTGAGGTCTGTTATATCGTTATTCGGTGTCCCCTCCCGATCAGCTGGCTCTTAATAGCACACCCAATAGAGTTACTAAAGTCAGTCCATTAGAGATACTTATTGGCAAAGAAGCAAGGCCATTTGGTCTTACACCTGTTGTAAATGAAGAAAATATTGTCGATGTTGGCTCAGTTAGAGAAATGGCAAAACGTAATATGGAAAAGAATGCCAAAATTGATAAAGCTAGATTCGATAAAAATAAGGCTTCTATTGTAAGACACAAGGTAGGAGACCATGTTTTGCTTAAAAATGAAGAGCGTCATCAGACCAAACTAGATCCTAAGTTTAAAGGTCCATTTGTAGTGGCCGAAATATTACCAGGAGATCGATATAAACTCAAAGCATTAAATAATAACCGAACTTATAAATATTGTCATGAATATTTGCGATGTATGCCTGAGAAGAGGATTACCACAGTGTTTGAAGATGAAAGCGCAGAAGACGCCAGTGATCAAGCCAGTGAGGGCTGTGATATTGAGAATGAATAAGAATTTGTAAACCTCCGGACCTATTCCAAACGCGACTTACTCAACCTCATGGGTGCCCGAGTTATGTGGTTCGCCATTTTGTAGCAGTTAAGTTTAAATTTGGTAACGGTTGGTGGTGTGAGTTAGTTGGCCGGCTTATAGACTGCGTCATCTGGGTGCCACGTATGTTGGCCGGATTGTCGAGTTGTAAGCTGTGAGCTAGGATAACAAAAGATGGACTGGCCGGTTTGAAAAACTGTGCGCTAGTAGAAAAATGTATTGAAAATCAAGAACGATTTATGTGTGAAGAAGATAAAATTATGATTGATTGATTGAGAGTTGATGGTAATCCAGATCTCATGGCTTAAATTTAATAAGATGAAATGTTTTAAATGTTTGTATTAGTTTGCTTTAAAGTAATAAAGAATGAAGAATAACTTTATATTTTGAGAAAGAAAAAAAGAGAATAAGCCTTTGAAAGATTCTGTTTAATTTTTGTTCGAAAAAAAGGGGTTATAATAAATTAATAACGACAATCAATATTAAGGGATTGTTAGCACACGAGGACGTGTGATAGGTCAGGAAGGCCGTGTAGCAGATCATTTAAATTTAACGATAAAAAGCAATTGCGTTGTTTCTGTTTGGCACGCGCTATGCAGACGCCTTTTCTATTCTTTTGCTGCGCGGCAGACAACCGTTAGAGTTTCTGCCGAACGTAGTCTGGTCGCGGAGCGAGGGGAAGTAGATGTCTGTACGAAAAAGAGAAGCATACAGAAAAATGCAAAGTGTGCATTGGTATTAGTGTATGCAGCGTAGAATAACTCTCCAAATTGCGTTGGTATTGCGTGTAGAGTTGAGAACTAAGCGCTTATACGATTTTTGTGTAAAGGAGATGGTACATTCAGTTTTCGATCGTTACGCATAATAGACATGCCTCGCTTACGCGCTAGAAAACGTTGCGCAGACAACGAGATTAGTGAAGAGGAAGAAAGGCATCCTGATGACTCTTCGACAGATATATACATACATACAATATTTATGTTTAAACGACATCTGTCAGCACATACATATATGCATAAAAGTACATGCGTGCTAATTGCTGACAAATCAAAAGTCGTTACAAGAACTAAAAATAATTTTGTTTTTGTTCCTTATTCCACTTAAAATGTTAAAAAATATTTATTAAACCACTCAAAAAATAAAATAGCAAAAAAATTATAAGTTTAAAATACGTTTTAAGGGTTTTAAAGTTTATTTTAAATATAAAGTGGCACGCGCCAACTAAATGGGCCAATAAATAGCTTTGAATGTATCGAAAAAAGTACGAGGATGGCAACGCCAAAATTACTTTGCAACTTGCAATTGGCGTGTGCAGTGCTCTTTCTATCCATCGTCATCGATTCTCGATTACCGAACGATTTCTTATTTTAACATAGAGCAATTTAATTATAGTATTGTGTCGAAATATTTTTGGTGTTGCATAAATAAATTCATGCAATTGCATTAACCAATTAATGCAAGTTAGTTAATCGAATTTATTAACTGTTCTTAATTTCAACCGCGTGTGTATGTGAGTGTTAGTTTTTTGTACGAACATTGTGCATGTATGCCCAGCTGGTTGCGCGCAATTTGGTGAAAAAGACGTTACATTGATTGTGACGTATTTTTCACACGCATGCACATTTACAGTGTTTGTATGTAAATTAATTGAATTTTTTAGTGTGTTAGCGATTTTGTTTTAATCGGTATCGGCTCGTGTTCGCGACGTGTGATAAGGAGTGGTTTTATTCATCGCAAGTTGTATTTATTTTATTTATTTAGTAAATAAGTATTAGGCATTAAATTTCTAGAAATTTTTAAAAATTTAAAACAAATATTATAATAAATGTCTTAAATAATTTTGAATTATATTATAATAATTATATATTATTTAAAATATTTTTGTACCATTCGACCATTGAAAATGGTCAAAATTGGTATACTAAGTTTGTGCAAATGTATGTAACAGGCAAAAGGAGGCGTGGCAGACCCCACAAAGTATATATATTCTGACTCAGGATCACTAGCTGAGTCGATTGAGCAATGCCCGTCTGTCTGTCCGTCTGTCCGTTTGAACGTCTAGATCTCAGCTATTACAAAAGCTAGAGACACCATATTTGACATGAAGGTTCCTGTATACCATAGGTAGATCGAGTTTATTTTCAATTTTTGATGCCACGCCCACCGCCCACGCAAATCGATAATTTTTGATTATCAGGAGAAGTATTAAAGTTACAGCTTTCTGCTTTAGTATGAACATAAATAATTGCAATATAAATTACAATCCAATCGGACAATAAACACAGAAGAAGTTATCCACGTTTCCGTTTTCCGTACTTCCACTGCTTGCGCCTGTGCTCGCGTCGTGACGTCATCGTCACGATGCTTCGTTTCAGCCGTGACATGTGTAAAGCTATGCAGTTTTCACATGTAGATGGCGCTGTTCAAAAATAGATCCAATTTAAACAATAGGTGGCGGATAAACTTGTGCAGCGTTTTTTGATGGAATTTAATGTGTGATAATTTGTTTCGAAACTGGGCAAATGGAATCTTACTGTCGGGCACGCTCGACTGTAGGTTTCTTTACTTGTTTTTGGATTGATTAGGTCCAGGCCGGGGGATTTTTTCGGGCTCAAGTGTTCCTGGATGACGCTTTTGATCTCTTCTGGTAGGAACTCAATTGGCACGTGATTACCCTGAGGATCATCCGTTGAGGCTGGCAATTCGAATCCGTTTGTGGCCGGGTTTGGCTGGAACACATCTTGTAGGTGGGCAGCAAATGTGTAGGCTCTTTCAGCATCGCTACGGGCCCAGTCGCCCGTGGGGGTTCTCAGTGGCAAAACGGACTCAGTCGAGGAGCATAAGGTAGGATGTGCTCTCCACAGCGAATTTTTACTACCGTTTGTTGATAGCTGCTCTATATAACGGCGTTGAGGGTTTTCTTCCTCTTGCTTGAGGGATTTTCGGAGTTTCCGTACTGCACTGTTCAGCCTTCTCTTTGCATATGGAGATCTATGGGTCTGCCATTCTCGGCGTAAACGGCGCTTTTCGAGGACAAGCTGCTCGATTTGTGCATTAATTTTTGTTGATTTGCCTATGGCCTCGATAGACTGCGGTGTTGATATGCGCGCTGCTCACTGTTGAGTTTTGGATTCAACTCGATGTGTGAGCTTACGTATTTCCTGTAACTGACCCAGTTCGTCTTGTAGGATATCAGCCTTCAGCAGTACAGGCGAGTGGTCAGATGATAAGTCTGGCAAGGATACAGCGCTTTTCAGGTTGCGTGGAACATTTCTTGTGATTGCAAAGTCAATCAAGTCTGGCAGCTTATTGATATCCGATGGCCAGTATGTAGGACTGCCAGGGGAAACGGGATCAAGTTTGTTGGTTGCCTTGTTGATTATGGCTTTGTAAAGTTGTTTTCCTTTGGGATTCACAAGTCGCATTATAGTCTCCTGCAGCTATAAAGTGATGTCCCAGGGACTTGAAGAATTCAAGAAATTGGTCTTCGGTTATTGCGAAGCGTGGTGGGCAGTAGACGGCAGCAAGTGTAATGTGGTTACCGCTGACCAGCTGATGTTGACTGAAGATATTTTTCGGCGAAGCTTGCATGGAGATGGTGCTTCATGCGATTTCTTACTAAGCTGCCAGTGCCTCCATGTGCCTTGCCATCAGGATGATTTGTGCCGTAAAATGAGTAGTCCTTGACATGGAAATTGTACTTACTGGTAAGGTGCGTTTCAGAGAGTAACATAATGTCGATGTCCCTATCGTGAATAAACTGGGCCAGCTCGTGTTTTCGCTGCGAAACGCCGTTAGCATTCCACGTAGCTATGCGTAGAGGAGCCATTTAATACTTTGATTGTTGAGATACGAGCATTTGTATCAGTAGATTTTGGCTTCGCATCATCTCCCGCATGGTTGTTCGCATGAATGACATGAATTGCACCATACTCTGTTGCAAGGTGTACAGCATTGTCGCAACTTTTGTTTCCTGCTGCTCCGCTGGATTGCTCTTTGGTATTGATTTTGATTTTAAGGCGTATGCAAATGATACATTATTTTCCTGGGCTGCAGACCTGACTGTAGCACTTGTAGTTTTTTGTAGGGATCCTTCAGGATTTGTATTTACAGTAGTAGCTGGCTTGGGCAGTCCTCGCCAGTTCGTAACTCGTTGATGGAGACGATTTTTGAGGTCCTTATAGAATAGGCAGCCTCTGTAGTTAGCTGTGTGGTTGCCGTCGCAGTTGCCACACCTTTTTGCGTTGGGGTCATCTTTGTTAATGGGCCAGTGCGCCGAGTCGTGGAGGTCTCCAAAAGCTACACATACCGTGCGCAGTGTGCAATAAGACCTTGTGTGGCCATATTCTTGGCAGTTCGAACATTGTACCGGAGCCTTACGCTTATGTGGCTCTTCTACTGAGATTCGACGGTTTAAGAGGAACTGGAGCTTATAGATCGGGTGGATCTCAGATGTTTGGGTAAATAAATATAGTTTTCCTTATGTGAAAAGGCGAAAGGTATAATGAAAAGGTAACATTTAAAATAGGGTTTTTCCATATAGTGCCAAAGGTAAATAATGGAGGGTGGGTACAGATGTGGGCTACTATACCATCAGTGTAGCCTCATTTCCGTTAGATATACTGCCATAACAGCATCATACACCCATGAGCTCTCAGACTTTTGTTTTTTCTTTAAAATTTTGTTATGCATTAATTATAAATCTTGTTCATCTACGTACTTAATAGGCACGGGACTATAAATTTAATTCTACCTGGCTTTCTGATCGAGTGAGGGCTTTATTATTTGGCCATCGAACCCCCCCAATACGATTACAAGCTAGCCGCAACTAGGGTCCCAATCGGCCAACAATTTAGCGAAGATCTCACTACTCAATCAACTATGAATGCTACATTATAAGGAGCCTTTTCGTCCGACCTGCAGTCATGTAGAATACGCCGAGCACGTGATGTTTGTATGCCCACAATTCCTGTGGGAGCGGACTATGATGGATGAAGCGTTCGGGGCAAAAACACATACACCGGACAACCTAGTGAGAAAGATGACCGCTGGCGAGGAGAAGTGAGTTGCCGTGAACACAATGGCCTGCAGCGTAATGCAGAAACAAAGCGGTAGGAATGGAACCAAAGTCTAGGATCGAGCCGCTAAGGCTAAGGCCAGGTGGGAGTAGGAACTGTGCAACAACAACAGGCGTCGGCCTAGTGTCGCAAGAGCAACTTGAATGCACTGCGGTGCGTCAACGTCCGAGGACCCCAATAGCCCTTGGTGAAAAAAAAAAAAAATACAATACACAAGACCATCTTGTGATATTGCGCCACTTTGCATCGAGTTACAGAAATATCGAGTCCAAAAAGGTTGAAAGTATCTTAAGTTGGCAATTACTGTAACTAATTAAAAAGCTGATAACGCTGCCAACTTAGCGCAGAGAACGATCTCGTTCCTGTGGCGTTGTCAGATCAACGGGGTGACCAAAGTTGGATGTGATCAGTTGGGCACAAAATTTAAATTTAAATTTAAAATTTAAGCTTGAAAACCATGGAGAGGACCGATTCGTAGAAGCTTGGTGCCCCACAACGAAAACGTCAGCACTTGCTAAATGATGGACAATCCAACGGAGTGTAATGCCCTCGACCCCAACAACCCATTTAAGCGGAGCACAAGAATATCGAGATTCCCCAATTAAGAACCCGAAATTCCGGTGCCCACAGCCAGATGCCAGATGGGACGAGCAATGCAGATGCGGAGATAGAGAATGAAAACATGGCTTCCACAATTACAAGAACGCTAGTAAAGCAAAAGATCATGGAGCACTTTAACGTGCAGTCTTAAAAGGCCGACGCGAAATTCCCATGTGGATCACCTCAGCGGTCTTTAGATCTCACCACGGCGTTACAGAATGAGGACATACGGAGCATCCTTGGTAGGATGAACAGCAGGATTAACATGCTAACATCCGCCTTTGAGACCCAGCGCCACGTGATTAGGGAGACGCAAAGGCGCACTAATGGAGCTATCGAGTCTCAACAAAAAAGCTATAGAACTGCAGGAGGGCAACGTCAAAAAGCACAAAAAAAAGCACAAACGGAGGCGCAAAACAGTCAGTATCAAAAGCGCAGGTTCCCATGTCGGACCAAGCCACACATGCGGTTAGAGCCACCTGTAGGACTTTGCCCACGGAGAAGGAGCCCGAAATGGCTAGCTACGCGTTGGTCACTAGGGGCACCGGTAAGGAGGCAGAGGTGAAGCTCAAAAGACTGCGTCAAAAAGCAGAGGCGCTGATCGTTAAGAAAACGAGCGAGTCCACGTACGTAAACATGAACAACAGGGAGAACTGCTGATTGAATTAAAGGAAAAAGCTATTGCAATCCCCAAATTCAGGAGTGAGCTAGAAGCGTCGCTCAAAGAAATGGCCTTGGTACGCAAGAGCGCTCAAAGAACACCGCTAACCTGTAGCAATCACTGTCACCAAGGGGGGAGTAGTCACTGTAGGACGGGTACGGTGCCGAATCACCTAGGACGTCTGGCCTACTAAATGCTACATGTGCCTGGGTTTCGAACGACGAGCCACCAGCTGCGAAGCGATCGATCGCTCTGACGGCTGTTTGCGATGCAGCGATCGCGACCACAAGGCAAAAGGATACGTTGCTCCCCCCAATTACCTCATCTGCAGCAGCGAGGTAGACACAAACCACGTGACGGGTGGTTAAAAGTTCCCGACCTACAAGGAATGTCTAAACGGAATAAAGAGCCGCCAGAATAGACAAAATTGCTGGCTGCTCAAAGCCTTCTGACCCAGACAGCGGTGGACCGCAATGCAAACCCGATGCTTCTAAGCGAACCCTACCTCCCGGGTGGCGGAAACACGGCAATGATCCGGGATAAGTCGTGCAAGGCGGCGATCAAGTATTGCAGTCCAATTCTGTACGAACAGAAAAGACCAGGAATTATAAATGTTTTCTTCCAAATCAAAGGAAAAGAGGAAGTGTTTAAGGACAGAGAAAATAGTTTGTGCAACGGCATAGTTAAAGAAGTGGCACAGATATGAAGTACGTAACCGGGAATTCCGTCAGGAGCTGTATTGAAAACATCTTTTACCAGACATAGATCCCTATAGAGACTATTCTCATGTAGGACAGGGTTGGAAATTCCATTCAAGCTTGTAATGGTATATGGGTATCTATGAGAGGACTGTGTAAACTTTGAGTAAGTCGTTTGAAAGAACTTGGCAAACAAATCGGCAATGACCTGATCATTCGCTTTATCAAACGATAAATTAGAAGGAACGGCATCAGATTTACGATTCATGTCAACAAAACTATAAAACTGTTTAGGATTCTGATGAAACTCAATTAGTTATTGTAGCAAGCAGCAATCACCACGATAGAGTTTGACCTAGCGATAAGATAACAAGAGAAAACGGACGGGGAATGACTTACTCTATATTTCTTATAGAGTCTAGACTTGTGATTTTATTTTATTGAATCTCCGGCACTACGCGATTCGACGTAATAGCCACCCCGTCGGCCCCGTTGTGTACCGACTTGAAAGAACTTCGGAGCTTAAGATCTCCGGCTTTAACCAAGTCTCAGTAAACCCAAGCACCTGGGAAACAAATAAAAGACTATTCAGAAATAAAGCAGTTAGTTTACTACATGGGCCTCTAACGTTTTGACAGGTTAAGGAAAGTAAAGAAACTAGTTAGTCTGATTGGGCACAGAAAGGCGTGAGATCAGGGCAAACCTTGAAACAAATATTTGTTTTTTAGGTGGCATTCCTGTCCCAGCCTTACGACTCACAGATATAATATTTGTGGGTACGTTTAAAATCGGTAATCCGGAAGTCGCTGTTGCCTGAGGAACTATTGGCTGAGTTCCTAAATTTAACGATCTCACAGGTAATGAGATTGCACTGGAAAAATCGGAGAGGTAGTTAACATAGGCAGAGGCAGTATCACAGGAGTCACTGGTTGGTCAGCATTCTGAGGCGGGAGGGCAATAATAGGCGGCTGCTCTTTAGGAGCTGACTTTTTGCGCTTCGGGGACTCGTCCAATAGCTTAGGGCTATTGACAAACGATTCCAGCGCAGAGAACTGATCAGACAGTTTTCGAAAACAGCCGTTCAGCTCCCTAAATCCCGTCTGGCTACGGCATCAACTGTGGTACCGCTAAGGCCAGCACATTTAGCATATGCCATATCATTGCGTATCCAACATGCAATTCTTGCCTAAGCAGAACTAATGCTTTTGGCAAGATTTTTTATAGCAGACAATACCTTCCTCCATTATAAGGGATGAACACTGTAATTTTACAACGAACCGCAAGTAAGATCAAAAAGAGGGATAGGTTTGAGAGAGCGTCAGGCACACGCAACAACAAAGTTAAGAAGAGCAAGAATATTAGGAAAATAATTTTGCACCCATTTAATTTTTGATGCTGGACTCGAACCCGTAAATGCATAATAGTACTGTTCGTTTTGCAGTCCACAACTTAACCCATTTCACCACCGTACACGCGCACAATATTCGGCACAATGCTGCAGGCAGCGCTGCTTACAACTATGGAAAACGTTAAGCTGAATAAAATGAACAACATGGCATCAAAATCGCGCTTGTAATACATTTTTTTCGATTTACGGGGCGGAAGGGGCCAGAATGTATATACTTTATGGGGTCGGTGATGTCTCCCTCTGCCTGTTACATACATTTTCGGTTTGAACAAAGTTATAATACCCTTCTACTCTTTGAGTAGCGGGTATAATTAGAGTTAAGTGCTCTCACGGTGAAAGAGGAGAAGTAAAATAGGGCAAAATCAACAACAAAAGTTCTAAAACAAGTAAGGAAAGCTGCAGTCGAGAGCACCCAACAGTAAGATACCATTCGCCCAGCTTCAAAACAATTATCGCACCTTTATTTCCTCTGCACAAGTTTATCTGCCACCTATTGTTTAATTAAGATCCATCTTTGAAAATCGCCATCTATGTGCTTATGAAAACGTCATAGCAATCAGCTTTACACACGCTACGGCTGAATCAAAACATTTCGCCGATGACGTCACGATACCCTGCAATGGCCCAAGCAGTGGAACTATGAAATAAATTTTGTGTTTATCATCCGATCGGCTAGAAATTTGGAATATGCAAGTTAATGCAAGTGAAACTTGCATTGGGGATGTTCGGCTCCCGTTGCCGAATATCTCACCTTGATATAAGTGTTAGCATGCTGCGGGTTCTGTAGGAGAAGATCGCCAAGTAAATAGTCGGCTCGGTTTAGATTCACGTTATAAGTTTGTTTATTTAGGATTCTTAGTATTAGCTTAGTTTGATATAATTGGAGTTTTGCTTGTGTCTGGTTTGCCGTGTCCCAAAAGACAAAAGACTGCCCAAAATGTGCAAACCTTGCTGTCATCACGCGTTTCTTTCAGACCCTTTCTAAAAGTGTCAGTTCATTTACCGTTCAAACGGTAAATCGCCTCGGCTAACGCGCTGCACATGTTCCATTCGGATAAGCCTCGCAATTTGAGTAAATTCGCTCTTAGATGAGTGCGTTCTGTGGATAACTCTTTTTGAGTGAATTCCAACTGTCGCAAATTATAACTCAATGTCACAGTGGGCTGAGAGTAAATATTTCCTGACTCCGGTTAGTTATTTCGATTTCCTCAGAAGGAGACATGTCAGACCCCATAAAGTATAAATATTCTGGCTCAGGACCAATAGCCGAGTCGATTGAGCCATGTCTGTCTGACCGTCTGTCTGTATGAACGTCGAGATCTCAGCTATTACAAAAGCTAGAGACACCATATTTCACATGATGGCTCTTGCATACCATACGCAGATTAAGTTTATTTCAAATTTGGTGTGCCCCGCCCAACGCCCACGCAAATCGATAATTTTTGAATATTAAGGAAAGTAATACAGTTACAGACACCAAATTTGGCATGATAGTTCCTGTAAATCATGCGCAGATAAAGATCGTTTCAAATTTGAGGTACCACGCCCACCGCCAACACGCAATTGATAATTTACAAATATTAAGGAAAGTATTTAGGTTACAGATTCCCTTAGAACACGTAAAGATACTGATAATATGCACCCAATTCCAAAATTACAATCCGATCGGAAAATAAATACAGAAGTTATTAAAGAAAACGTTTTTCATAGTTCCGTTCCCAGCGTCATTACAGCATATCGTCTGCATCGTTTTAGCCTTTGTGTGTGTGTCTGTATGTGTGTGTGAGAGCGAGCTAGTACTAGTTAGTGCAACTACGAAGTTGGTCGAATGGTATCTTACGGTCGGGCGCGCTCGACTGTAGCTTTCCTTACTTGTTTTTAATTTACGGGGCGGAAGGGTGCGTGGTCAAAATCCAAAATAAACTTGATCAGCGTGCAATAATAACCCTTATGGTCACCAAATTTCGTAGTCCTAGCTTTTATAATAGCTGAGATCTAGGTATGAACATACGGACAGACAGACGGACATGGCTATATCGATTCGGCTGTTGATCCTGAGCCAGAATATATATATTTTATGGGGTCGGAGATTTCTCCTTCTGCCTGTTACATACATTTTTGGTTTAAACAAAGTTATAAATCCCTGTACTCTATAAGTAGCGGGTATAAAATAAAACACACACACACAAAAAGTAGAAACAATTGGTGTTCATGCAGAGTTCCATAGCGTTGGTACGCAGGTGTTTTGCCGCACTATCAATTCGTTATAAAGAAGCGCGTGATCAAAATAATAAATGCAAATAAATTAATTTTGCAATTTTCCAATTTTTTGTTGTGGATTGCCAGCTGTAAGTATTGCCAGATATGCGTTGGAGATCGGTTAGGGCGCGAAACTATTCAAATTCGAATTCAAATTTCAATCTGTTCAAGAGTAGACCCATTCTGAAAGGGGAATCGGCACAAAGGTCGCGGACAGACCGAAAATCAACCTCTCACTTCTGCGGTGCCTAAGTAGAGGCTCTGGTGTAACCTCCAGCAGTCAACGCCTAGGACAACCTACTTGGGAACCCACTTTCTATAAAGCTGATTCACGTTTTGCACAATAAAAACCGGTGCTGTTAATCCACAAATGAATAAAACAACGGTGATTACCCATTCGAATGTCGAGGTCTCCAATGCAAGGAGTTGAAACCGTGGAGGCGACGGCGACGTCCGTGCAAGCTGGCGGAGCTGTTGCGGAGGACACTTTAACCTCTTCGACACCATGTCAGAAGAAAATTGCAAACGTACTCAGCGTACCGACGCAGAAAAAAGCGGTAAAATTCCCGACTTGCTCGCTAATTCGTTCTTTAGACCTATCGGCGGTTAAAAACGAAGACCTGCGGAGCGTACTGGGCTTGATGGATGTCAGGATAAACACGCTCCTGACCACTTTCGAAATTTATCACCACGTAACAAAAGAGTCCAAGCTAGAACTAGAGCTTCAGCTAAAGGAAGGTGCTGGTAAAGAGGCCTTCTCCCGGAACACCGCCACCCAGAAGGAAACTCGGCAGACGAAGGACCGCATAGCATCGGCGACAAAAAAAAATACGGAGGTGTGAACTAATGTTAAAAAGAATGGAGAAGCTTGGTACACTGACATGCTTCGTACGCTGAAAGCCGATCCCAACCTAAGCGTCTTTAAAAAACAGGTCAAAAAGATCCAAAGCACCCAACAGAGGGAGCTACTGCTCGAGTTAGAGGGCAAAGCCTCTGCCAGCGTCCCGGCATACAGAGGAGTGATGGAGGATACCAAGGCATACTGGTGAAACCAGAGGATGTTAGCGGCTGACGCGAAATAAGGGACGGAACTCAGTCAGCGACAGTGACGTTAGGCACGAACGATGCAATAACGGTACTCAATCGGGGTCGATAACCGTAGGATTTTCACGGTGCCGCATTGTCCAGGACATACGTCCAATATGATGCTTCAGGTGCCTAGAATACGGCCACCGAGCTTACAATTGCAAATAAAGCAAAGGGCTGCGTAGCGCCGCCAAGATGCCTGAACTGCAGCAGCGATGTGGACAAGAACTATGCGACAGGATGTTTTGCAGGCTCTACCTTCAAAGTCAGTACCAAACTAGTAAGGAAAACTACAGTAAAGCGCACCCGACAGTAAGGTACCATTTGCCCAATTTCGAAAGAAATTATAATACCTTCATTTCCTCCGCACAAGTTCATCTGCCATCTATTGTTTAAAGTAGATATATCTTTAAACAGCGTCATCTACATATGAAAACATCTTAGCAATCAGCTTTACACACGCTACGGCTAAATTGATCAGCTTGAAATTGGAATATATATGCATATAGATATCTATGTGTGTGTTAAAGCAAAAAGTTGAAACTTTAATACTTTAGTCACAATGCAAACTCAAAAATGTATTAATCAATTTTTATAGGCGATGGGCGTGCCACCTTAAATTTGAAATAAACTCCAGGAGCGTATGATGTTTGTATACCTTCATATCAAATTTGGTGTCTCTAGCTTTTATAATAGCTGAGATCTTTGTGTTCACACAGACGCGTGACGGACAAACGGACATGGACTCGGCTAGTGATCCTGAGCAAGAATATTTATACTTTGTGGTGTCTGCCACGCCTCCTTCCGTCTGTTACATACATTTCCACAAACGTAGTATACAATTTTTTACCATTTTCAATGGTCGAATGGTATAAAAAGAAGCTTATAGCCGCCATAATGATGATAGACCTCATTAACATCATCCAGATCAACGTCAACTATTGAGCAGCTGCACAGAACCTTTTGCCTCAGACAGCGAGGGAGCGCATTGATACATAGATTAGATTACATAGATGTAGATTGGTCGGGGAGAGTGTCTTAGTGACCAACGCGAACTGGATGGTGTAAGAGGACATAACCCTGAGCAACCATAACCTGTTTAGTGTACGAACAATGAGGAAATGTGTACTAGGGTATGGGACATTAGGAAGCTGGATATAGATATGTTGGCATACCAGATTAAATTTATGGATACCACAAATGCGAAACAGCAGTTTTTGGGATTAAGTTTGCTGTTAACGAACCTGAACTTCTTTGTTGGAGTTGCTGGAGAACAGACGTGTTTTTTGTTTTGTGCTTCGGGAACTGCCAGTTATCATCGTTATCTACAGTGAAACTACAACAATAAATAAACTCTGTAAATTAGCGAGAGGACGCTTAAAAGATGCAAACTCGCAAATCTCTGTGTATATTCTTTTAAAATAAAAGTGCGCGCAGCTATGAGTCAACGCGATATTCGTGCTCAGAGACAACATGGGCAAGACGAGCGTCGGCTCTCATTGCACCGTAACAATGCGTATTTTACAATCATATCCCCCCACCCAGACAAGCCTAGCTTGAACAACCAGGTCGACGAACTCAGGCCAGCTCTTAGCGAACAGCCGCGCAGTATGATGCTTAGAGTAATCAAAACAACTCTCTCTTGCATTTGCAAGTGCCAATACCGGTAAGCTCTGTAGCTACGCCCACAGTCTCTACAACAACTACCTCGGTGCTCTGCTCAATGATAACTGCCGAAACTGTCTCTGCTGAGCCGACGACGTCAACTCGAAAGCCTCTCACGCCTCTCTCGCTGGACAGTTGTAACAACGAAAACAAAAACAACAGTGAAACGGAACCAAAACAAACTCGAGCAGCGAAACTGACGCAAACTGGTATTGATCGCTACATACAGATCAAGCGCAAGCTAAGCCCGCTGAATAAAGAAAGCGGAAACAAGTCGAAAATGAACCGAAATAATGCTACTAATAGCGAATCTGAGGGACAATACTCAAATAGATTCGCTCTCCTAGATAACACCTCAGCGAATCAAATTGATGAGCCAGAAATCGCGACGAAGAATCCAAAACCGCCGCCAATCTACGTCCGCGAGCAAATAACAACTGCCCTGGTCAGCAAAATAGTCGCGCTCATTGGCGAGAACAATTTCCATGTCGTACCCGTAACAAAAGGAAACATCAGCGAAACCAGGATTCAAACACAAACCGAAGCTGGCCATCGGGTTGTAACAAAATATCTGGACAATGCTGGAAAAATCTACTACACTTACCAGCTTAAGAGCGCCAAGGGACTCCAAGTTGTAATAAAAGGTATTGAACCCACTGTGACGCCTGATAAAATTACTGCAGCATTAAAAGCTAAAAACTTTAACGCCAAATCAGTGATTAACATCCTGAATAGGAACAAACAACCTCAGCCACTCTTCAAAGTAGAGCTGCAGCCCGAAGCTAAAATGGTCAAGCGAAACGAAGTGCACCCGATATACAAGCTACAACTCCTGCTACACCGTCGAATCACTGTGGAAGAGCCGCACAAACGAAGTCAACCAGTGCAGTGCATAAACTGCCAAGAATATGGCCACACCAAGGCCTTTTGCAATCTGAGGTCAATCTGCGTTGTCTGCAGTGAGCCACACAGTACTGCAAACTGTACAAAAAAAAAAGGAAGATACTTAGGTTAAGAAGTGCAGCCACTGCGGTGAGAACCACACAGCAAACTGGCGTGGCTGTGTAGTCTTCAAAGAACTTAAAAATCGCCTCTACTAGCGCACGCCGTCGCCAAGGTCCCACTCTAACATTCAATCATCAGCCAGATCAACCACTTCCCAAACGCAACATCAGCCTACTTCACGTACTAACTCCAGCACCTCATACGCAAGTGCCCTAAAGTCAGGCACCAAACTTCTACCTCAGCATTAGAAGCTACGGGTAAATTCCACCCACCAATCGCTTCACCAAAGGACCAACTCCCACCCAAGTACCCGCCATATAGCTTGGAAGCAATAATGACTACGCTCCAACAAAGCCTGAAGAAGTTCATGTCCTTCATGCAAACCACTTTGCAAGAGCTTATGAAACATAACTTCCAAATTCCTGGATTCAAATTCTACTCCACTAACCACCCAGATGGCAAAGCCCATGGGGGTACTGGAGTACTAATAAGAGCTCGGCTCAAGCACTATCCTCAAAACACGTTTGGAAAAAACTACCTGCAATCCACGTCGATCAGCATACAGGCCAGAAATGGCCCTATCACACTTGCAGCAGTATACTGCCCTCCGCGGTTCATACTTACTGAAGACAACTTCATGGAGTTCTTTAATACGCTAGAAGAGCGCTTTGTCGCAGCAGGCGACTACAACGCAAAACACACACACTGGGATTCTCGCCTGGTCACGCCCAAAGGGAAGCAGCTCTACAATGCAATCACCAAACCAAACCGAAAGCTAAACTACGCTACACCGGGTAGACCTACATACTGGCCTGCAGACCCAAAGAAGATTCCTGACCTCATTGACTTCGCAATAACTAAAGGTATTCCACAGAACCTCATAACAGCAGAGTCACTTCTAGACTTGTCCTCAGATCACTCTCCAGTCATCTTTAGCTTTCTACAGCAGCCCAGGGTTATTGAGAAGCTCTATAGACTTACAAATAACCAAACTAACTGGGCCAAATACTCAAAATATGTCTGTTCTCACATCGACGCCTCAGGGTTGCCAAATACCGAAACAGACATTGACAACCTGAACGGCTCGCTTGTATCGACCCTAGTTGCAGCAGCAACAGTCTCAACTCCACCAGACCCCCCTGCTCCTATGAGATATAACCTAACAAACAGAGATATCGAGAATCTGGTACTTGAAAAACGTCGCTTGCGCTGAGAGTGGCAAAAGCACCGATCGCCGACCTCGAAACAAAAACTAAAAGCTGCGACGCGTTTGCTCACCAGAACACTCAAGCTAAAGGAAGAAGAAGCACATTACGAATACATCGAGCTGCTCTCACCAACCAGCACAAAACACTTTTTATGGAAAGCCCTCCGACACCTCCAGGCACCAACAGAGGCTGTCACACCTTTGCGAGATGCCCATGGAAATTGGTCCCGAAGCGATGAACAAAGAGCCCACACCTTTGCTGACCATCTTCAAAAAGTGTTTCAGCCTAACCCGCCTACAAACACTTTCATCCTCCCCTTGACACGTAGCATTTGCGCACCGCTGGACCCAATGGTTTTCAGGACAGATGAAATAGTGAAGACGGTTAAGGAATTAAACCCTGGAAAATCACCTGGACACGACATGATTACTTCCAAGATGATCAGTCGTCTGCCTCGATTTGCGCTGAACCTGATTTGCAAGCTATTCAACGGAATTGCTAAGCTTTGCTATATTCCTACACAATGGAAAAAGTCAGTTGTAATAATGGTTCCCAAGCCAGGAAAAGATAAAACGTCACCAGCTTCCTACAGGCCAATAAGTTTGCTAACCACCCTCTCCAAACTTTTTGAAAAGGTGCTTCTGCTACGTCTTATCCCGTACATAAATCTCCATGACATCATTCTACGCATCAATTTGGATTCCAAAAGAAGCATGGAACCATTGAGCAGGTGAACCGAATCACAACGGAAATACGCACCACCTTTGAAAACCGTGAATACTGCTCTGCATTATTCTTGGATGTAGCTCAAGCTTTTGATAGAGTCTGGCTTGACGGACTTATGTTTAAAATCCAGAAACTGTTGCCGCAAAGCACCCACAAACTGTTGGAGACGTACCTCTACAATCGTACCTTCACAGTTAGATGCAACAACAGTATGTCCCATGACCATAACATCAACGCTGGCGTCCCCCAAGGTAGCGTCCTGGGCCCAGTCCTCTATCTCCTGTTTACATCGGACATACCTACTAACTCCCGGCTAACAACGCACACGTTCGCCGATGATACTGAGATTCAGCCGATCCAGATCTCCAATGGAAGAAACCGCGCAACTAGCTCGACACCTACTACTGGTGGAAACATGGTTTGCGTACTGGCGCATCTGCATCAACAAGGCCAAGAGCAAACATATAACATTCACGCTCAATCGACGAACATGCCCTTTAGAAGATTTCATTTTCCTGCTGTATATACATATATAATAAAATAAAACAAGTACAGCAACAGTCAAGTGTTGACTTTATAAGACCATGGATTTTTAAGGATCATGTAAAAAATCAGGCACGAACCCTTTAAATCATTAGTTTTGCAGTCCGCAACTTAACCATGGACGCACTTACGCGTTGTCTGTCAACATTGATATCTAAGACACACACCAATTGATAATTGAAATGCATCAAAATTCAAGCAGTTGCAAAAAAAAAACACTGCTTGGAAAAAACACTGCTTGCTTGCTTACAGTGGGTGCTGTGAAAATCCATAGGAAACATTGAATAACTTTTATGTTTATTATCCGATCGGAACCAAATTTTCAGCGATCGTTTGGGTAGTAATAGTTATCATACATACCGAAACTAAATACTGTAGCTTTATTATTGCGTTTGTCGCTTTGCGGGGGCGGAAGTAGGCGTGGCCAAATTTTAATACAAATTTTACAGCGTATGACTCACATGAGTCTTATCACCAAATTTGGTGGCTCTAGCATTTTTAGTTTCTGAGATATATAGGCGTTCATACAGACGGACAGACAGACATAGCTCAATCGACTCGGCTAGTGATCCTGAGTTCGCAGATGCCTCCTTCTGCCTGTTACGCCCATTTCAATAAACCCAATATACCATGAATTTTTTTAAAATCCATGGTCTAAAAAAAAACACACACAGACCCATAAACAAACACACACACACCCGATACGCTGATTTTACCGCTTTATTCGGACGCTGCGCGAAAATCACCTTTATAGTGAGATCGGCTTAGCGAGAGTAGCTAATTAACCGCACAAAGCCACATTGTGGTAATGTGCTATATTTCTGCGCAATCGAGCCGTGGAAAAACGTGAGCAACTGGAAATTTGCTTAAGTTTCTTATTTTGATCACTTGGACGCGAAATTCAAAATTTAATTTGAATATAATTGCGATAATGTAATATTGAAATAATTATTACTTTTGAATTTTTACTAGAGTCGGCCTTTGCTGAAATTGCGAAACAGTACAAAATTTAAATCTATCTATACAAATGCATGGAGGCTATTAGACCTGTCGGTCTACAAAAACGAGGACTAGCGGAGCATATTGGGCATAATGAATTCAAATCAGCCTTTGAGTCGCAGCGCCACGATACCCAGGATAAACGAAACCAAAGGTATGATCACGGAGATGGCAGCTCTCAATGCCAGAGCAATAGAGCTGCAGGAGGCCATGGTAAAAGTGTCTCCTTTAAAGCGCATTGCATCCCAGACGGAAGCGCAGCTTAAAACAGCAAGCACCTTGGCGGTTAGTAACAGAAGCGTCCCAGTGAAGCCTCCCGCGATGAAGCTTCTTGCCAGCAGGATGTAACACTGCAGACGTCTAAGGTAAAAGAGCCTGTTCCGCTCAGCTGCGCGTCCGTTGCCAGGGATGGTAGCAAGAAGGTGGAAATTGGACTAAGGTGGCACTTAAGAGATTAAGCAAAAAGCCAGAGCCAATAATAGTTAAAAAGACGGGAGAAACATCGTGCACTGACATGCTTCGTGAGCTCAAAGCGAATCCGAACCTAACAGAATTTGTCAGTCATGTCAAAAAAAAATTGGGAGGACTCTACAGGGTGACTTGTTGCTCCAAATACCCAAATATAAAGGAGCGATTGAAGAATTCCTTTGGGAATTCATGGGTTTCCTGGGTTACGGTATAAGGGCTAACAACAGCAAGAACAGCAAGAACGCGTCACTAAAGGAATTTTTTTAGCCGCCGTGATGATGATTAATATCATTCAGATTAATGTTATTATTAGGTCAGCTACACAGAGCCTTTTGGCCCAGACAGCGATAGAACGCAATGTTGACCTTATGCTCCTGATTGAACCGTACTCCCCTGGTATGGGAAACTCTGAAGTGCTCTTGGACGCCACATGAAAGGCGGCAGGAGCATGCGAGAAACGCCATCAGGAAGGCAGAGATGTGAGCGGCAGCATTGGCAAGACTCATGTCAAATTAAGGAGGACCCAGGATGCCGGCCAGGGGGCTGCTGGTAGCGGTCGCGAATGCAACGCTTCTATACCCCCATTTGGAAGAGTCTTACGAATAAAGTGACCTTCTTAGATAACGCGCGTACAGTATCACGGACCCTGGCCTTTAGACTGATCAGAGGATTTAGAACAATACCCGCCTTCTTAACCAGTATCTTTACATAATTTTTACTATAATGTAATTTTTAACAAAAGCAATTATTCTTCTTCATTCAACATTACAAACTCAATGCCCCACACGCCATGATCAAAACAAACATCAGTTTGTTTTGCACTTGTGCTTGCATTATTTATCTGGTCTTGTTACTCTGCCATTTTCTTTGGCCAGCAGTAAATCTTTCATCACCTTTATTGGTGTGCTTCACTTTCTTCAGTGGCTTCAACATTTTCATTTTCGCTCTTACCACACACATTCAACTCCTCGGGCACTTGCCCCTCTGGCATTTTTCTCAAATCTTCATGTGCATATTTATAATTTCTATTATTGGTTAAGGACTTTAAAGTGTACCTGTCACCCTCCAGAACCTGTATTATTTCAAAAGGCCCCTTGAATTTTGGACTCAACTTGGTTTGATGCCTCTCTTAGCTTTTAAGTAGCACAAAATCTCATACTTTGTGTCTAAGAACTTTTGCCTTATTTTTATCAAATCGTTCTTTGTCATAAACTGCCGCGGCTAAAATATTCTTTTCAGCTGGTGATCTTACATTTGACAGATCAACATCATTTTCTATGTCACCAGATGGAAGTAATCCTAATGGGCGTGCTACCTTTCCCAATAACATTTGAAGAGGACTTGCCTTCGTCACACGGTTAGTTGTACAATTGATTGCCAACTGCACCTCCCCTAACACGTCCTGCCAAGACTGCGTTCCAGTTTCAACTGCCGTTAACATATTTTTCAAGGTGCTCATGGTTCGTTCAACTTGACCATTAGCTCGGCTAGCCCCGGTGGCAATCAAATGGCAGTTTATTTTCTGATCTGAACAGAATTGACTAAACTTTGCACCCGTAAAACACCTTCCCTGGTCAGCTATTATTCGGTTTGGTACTCCAAACAACGAAACGGCCGATTGAACAGCTTTTATGCAACTCTCACTGTCTAATTTAAGGCTATGACTAAGATAGACATACTTGGTAAAAGCGTCTACTTGAACAATAACATACTCCTTCTGGTCACTCTTGCCACTTAATTTACCTGTTATATCGATGTGGATAGTGTGCCAAGGAATATTGACTTTTGGGATTGGATGCAATTCGGCCTGAATTTTTCCTGAGTTTGATTTGGACATTTTGCATATGATACAATTGTCAACAAATTTTCTAACATATTTTGACATATTGTCAAACCAATAAAAATCGTAAACTTTATCTAGTGTCTTTTCCCAACCTAAATGCATTATTGACTCATGCACCTGGTTTATAACAGACCATTGAAGGAACGCGGTATCACTGGTAAACAGCGTGTTCTGCCATTTCTCTGTATTTTTCGGTAAAGAACTTCTGCTCTTAGTTCATAGGTTTTCGCAATATCTTCAGCAAGAGAACAATCTTTTAATTTGCTCACGATTTGTTCAGCAATGAGCCAGTTGCTTGAAATTTCGGCTAAGTTAACTCTCTTCTCTTCAATCACCTTTACAGCAATAGTAGACTTCGGTGAGATAGGATTTCTTGACAAAAAGTCAACATGTGCCATTCTTTTCCCTTCTCTATACTGAATTTCAAATGTAAATGATTGCAAATAAGCCCACCAACGTTGGGCTCTAGGGGTCAAATCTTGTTTATTTCTTGACGCCTTTAAAGAGTTACAGTCAGTGAAAACAGTAAAGTTCCTACCCAACAAATAATGCCGAAAATATTTGATGGAGTTTACAACAGCTAAAGTTTCCAGCTCGTACGAGTGGTATCTTGACTCTGCAGGTGTAGTAGCTTTGCTATAGTATTCTATTACCTGGGGCTTGTCGTTAATTTTGTGTAATAAAATTGCACCATAGCCACTGCAACTTGCATCCGTATGCAACTCAATTGGATATTTTGGGTCAAAAATAACAAGGACTGGTTTATCAGTAAGAGTAGAAATAACCTTTTTTCGTATCTGTTCATGTTCCGCTTTCCAAATAAATTTATTTTTGTCTGACGTTAAAAAATATAACGGTTTCATCAACTGTGAAAATCCCTAAATAAACTGTTTGAAATAAGTTGCTAATCCAATAAATTGCCTAAGCGATGTGACTGACTTTGGAGGCGGGAGAGCAGTCAACGCAACAATTTTCTGAGGGTTTGGGCGAATTTCGCCAGCACTAACATTGTAGCCTAAATATTGAACCGATGTTTTCAAGAAGGAACACTTCGTAATGTTGAATGAAAACCCGGCCTCTGTCAGAACATCTAGAACAATTTGTAATCTTTCTAACGCCTCACATTGTGTTGATGCAGTTATCATGATGTCGTCCATATAGACGATAACATAAGAATTTGCAAGATCCCCGAGCGCTTGCATCACTAAACGTTGAAATACCGACGGCGCATTTTTAAGCCCGAAAGGCATAGATAAAAACTCATACTGGCCATTGGGTGTCACAAACGCTGTATACTCAATTGAATCCGCATTTAAGGGAATTTGGTAGTAACCACTAGCCATATCTAAACATGTAAAATAATAATCTCCTCGAAGTCTACTTATTTAATCCTGTATAAGTGGCAGAGGGTATTTATTAGCGACTGTCTTTGAATTTAACTCCCTATAGTCAACACAAAGCCTATCCGAACCATTTTTTTTTCCTTACCAGCAATATAGGGCTTGCATAAGGTGAACAGTTTGGTCTAATTATATTGCATTTCAGCAATTCGTCAATTTTTTCTCGAACTAAATCTCGCTCGCATGGGCTTAATCGATATGGCCTTCTTTGAACTGTCTTTCTTGGATCAATTAATCTTATTTTCATTTCGCCAACTTTAACCTTAGTATATGGGATACCCTTTATAAGAGAATTTGAGTACTTTGCCAACAATGAATGTAGTTTTATTTTATCTTGTTCATCAAGTTCAGTATCAATATCGGCTGAATCACTGTTGGTACACAAATTAATTATTTTGGTTCTCGAAATTTTAAATTGGTTTGACGAAATGACAATATCAAAACCCTGATTTAATATTTCGCGACCAATAACAATATCGTTTTGCATATGATCATCGCCTATTACATAAAACAAAATTTCAATGCAATAATCGTCAATTTTTACGTTACTTAAAACTTGTACAGTACTACATATTCCATTACTGCCTATGCCTTTTAACATAACAATATTATTAAATCTTTTACCAGAAAATTTAGTACTTAGCTTTTCTTTCAGCAGCGAGCATTCAGCTCCAGAATCAAACGTGATTTCGAAAATTTGGCCTCTATGATTTAAGAATCCCTTAGGTACTGCAACACTGCACTGCTCCACTCGCTTTTCTCGGTTGGATGGTTTGCTCCCATCAGCTTCCTTCTTTGCACATTGGGTAGATATGTGACCCTGTTCACCGCACTTGTAGCAAGTTACACTTGATTTTCCGCGTTGATGACCATCGTGTCTGTCATGTCGTTCTTTGTCGTTGGCAAACTGATTTTGTTGTTTTCTAAATCTGCATCATTTTGTGTCCGAATTTTCCGCAGAAATGACACTCTATAGATGACTGCTTTTGCCGTTTAGAATAAGTTTCTGTTTGTTGCTCCGTGGAACCATTTTTCCGTTTATTAAAATTAAACGCTTTCAATTCGGACTGTAAATCGCCTCTGGTTCGAACATTTGATGTAAAACTTAAACGCTGCAAACGGTTATCAACATTTGCCAGCAACGCGAGAGTGACGGACACAGAAATTTCTTCCGTTTCCATTTGGCGCCATTTCGTCGTTAGTTCTGTTACCATGCGGCTTGCATGGACTGCAAGACATTCGCCGTCAGTCGGTCGTTTGGACAACATACTTAGAAACATGGCGGCTGGTGTTTCTATAGTGTCAAAGCGATGGATAAACAGCTCTTTAAACTCGAGCCAGGCCTTGTCAGCGTAACACACTTGGGAGAGCCATTGCGAAGCGCTGCCCTCTAGTGCTGAACTTAATGCCACTACCAGCGCGCTGCCTTTTAATGCAATTTCTTTCAAAATAATTTCAACGGTGTTACACCACGATGAAGCGATTGCGCCTGCCTTGTCTGGGTTGAATTTGGGTAGTTGCACCGCTTTACTTTGCCCCGCATTAGATGCCGTTGTTTGTATGGCCCGCACAAGTTCAATTAAATTTTTATTTTGTAGTTCCATAATAGTAAGCCATGGTCCATCTACTGTTGAAGGTATAGGGCCCGATTCCACTTCTGATGTCGAATTCTCTTCGTCTCCCATTAGAGCGCAGCGCGTTTCGAACTATTCACAGGCGATCACTCAAGCATACGGCCCTGCTCGTTTTCTAACAGCCTATACGAAAACTCGAACCACACTCGGCGGCAACGTCGCGACGCATCGTCGTGCAACTAGACAGGCAACGCGTCGTTGTCGCCCCGCTCCAACGGTACTTGCAGAAAAACGACGGACAACCACAATGCAAAGACGCAAAACATAATATGATGAAATAATTCAAGTTCATGCATAATCTTTATACTCCGACATATATATATATATATATATATATATATATATATATATAGTTGAATGACAACTACAGTATATAGGGTATTCAATAATGGCAAAAAAAAAAAAATGGGAAATATATGTTTTCTTTTTAATTAAATAATTTAGGTATGCCAAATTATATACACAAGTGCAACATCTGAGACTGTGTTTAAAAATATTACTGTTTTGTATAAAATAATAATGTCTTACTTTCATTTACTCACACACATTCCTCCCTTGCGCGTTCGTTGGGCCCTTCGAAGATGCAGGTGATGATGCTGTTAAAAATCTTTATATTTATGTTGAAAACAGTCGATGATTGTTACATTTGCATTTACAAATGAATGATGTGTTGATGTGATATATAAGTGTCTTAATCTAATTGTGTAGAGAAAAATTGAATTTAACATGTGATATTTCTTTTTCTTTTATATAAAAAAAGTGAAAAGAGTTTTTCTTTAAGTACTCAATAACTTGCGTGATCCAAATGATTGCGCTGGTGTATTCGTACAGATCTACCAAGCGCTAGAGTGAGAGACAAACATTTTGCATCTTCTTATTTATGTCCAGTGTCAATGTTCTGCAGAGCTTTCGAGAACTGCAACCAGTATGCTTTTCGCTATTGAAAATGCACCTTGAGGTCGCAACCCGGGCTTTTGATGCCCTTCACAAAAAAGAGACAGCTTCCCTGCAGCATACACAAGTGTGCGCTTCCCAGAATTTAGGTTATGGGGACGGTTAAATACCAATTGGCCGACTGGTTGCTGATTTTGCACAGCGGCGTTACGTCTATGCTGCTGATGCGCGATAGTACTAATCGCAGACCGGCCGGCAACAATATAAATTATGCTGGTCTGCCTGGAATAACGCTAAGTTAGCCACACACATTTCAGGTATGATAAAATTAATATCACCTTTTCACGGATTTACCACTTGCACCCAATAATCCAATGCTTCATGGAATAACTAACTGTAAATGTTGATCTCATCTTTTCCCTTCAGTTTCGTCGCCTCGATTGTAGTGTATAGGTAAGAGATGGAACATGTTAAACCTATTCTTCTATTAGAGTGACAGGGCAAGCAAATAAGAAGAGCAAATGAGGTGAATTGCAGGTGAATGAGCTTTCATCTCTTATACGATAACCTTATCGCATGCGATATTTAATTCGATTATCAGTACGTGGACAGTTTCGTATTGGATTTCTTAACTGACCCCTACAGCGCAGTTAATTTCAGCGAGAGTCTCATCTCGAGAAGGTGTTAACTGAAAAAGGTCAGTATACGAAAAGAATCAGGTTTGTATGTCCTTCAAATGGTTTATTCCTATTGACTTATCCTGTTCGTTAGCTAATTCATAATAAATAGGACTTATCTTTCTGATTACTGTTGCTTTGTTAAATACTGGAGCCAATTTGCTACTAAACTTCTTTCCGGCGTTACTTTGCGCAAAACTACGAGCATGAACAATATCACCTATTTTCAGATGAACAGTTCTACTGCGTAAGTTATATCTCCTGGCATTAACATCATGAGCATTACCTATGTTTTCTTTGGCTTTACTTCGAGCTAAGAGTAACTTATCAGTAGTACTAATATTGGTGTCCTCTGACAGCAAATTCAATTTTCTCAGTAGATCATAATCTTGTTCGTTCATTGCCATATTCTGGCCGAAACATAAGAAATATGGGGTGCTTCGATGCAAATTTGATCTCAACGAGCCGCTAATTTCATTTAAATGCTGATCCCAATTCGTACGGTCTGTGCCTATATATGCACGTATGGCAGCTAAAACGGATCTGTTTAATCGCTCGCTCGCATTTGCTTGGGGAGAGTAAATAGCTGTGCATCTAAGCGATACGCCAAAACGTGTTAAGAATGCTTTAAAATGCCCCGATCTGAATTGTGACCCATTATCGGTTAAGATTGTTTCGGGCACGCCGAATGTATAAAATACATGGTTCTCCAGATAATCACAAATACGATGAGACGTAAATTTCTTTAAGGGGTGAAGAAAATGGAACTTCGTGTTATGATCTATGTTTAGATCTAGTATAGGGACCTAGGAGATCGATGTACAGTTTTTGGAATGGCCTATCTGAAGTCATAGGTTTGCCCATTGGTGGTCTGAGAATGGTGTTTGGGCTTTTAGTTGACTTGCATACAAAACATTTTGCAACATAACTACGAATCTGGACTATCATTCCGGGCCAATAGAAATATCGATTCAATTTTTCGGATAACTTGCTCATGACAACATGAGATGAGTCAGGGGGACAGTGTGCGCGGTGCAGGACTGTTTCTCTTAATTTGACAGGCACCCACAATTTCCAAGATTCTGACTCTTGAATTGCGTCGCCAGTGAGATGCTCGGTCCTTTTATAGACGAAATCATCTACTATTCTTAAATCTGGTAGCCTTGATTGGTTTTCTTTAATTCGCTTAATTAAATCGAGGTATTCATCTGAACGGAATTCTTTTGAAGTCAAATCAATAAGTGGTCCGATGTCGGAAAGTTCACTGACATCAATTTCGTCACGCCGTGACAGTGCGTCAGCTAAATTATTATGCGATCCGCTTCTATGTGTTATTGTGAAAGAAAAACCCTAGAATCCAATTGACCACCTGGCAAGACGTCCTGACAAATTCTTTTGTTTCATAAGCCATTTTAAGGATTAACTAACTAAAGTAACTACCATGAATTCTTGGCCTTCTATATAAGCTCTAAATTTGTTAATACCCTTTATGACCGCTAAACATTCGAGTTCGGTTACCGTGTAATTTCGTTGAGCTTTCGTTAATTTCTCGGACATGTATGCGATTGACAATTCTATGCCGTCTTCATTCTTTTGAGCAAGAACAAAATCAAGACCATGTAAGCTCGCGTCGCAAAGCAGAACGAAAGGCTTCGAAACATCAGGTGTCATTAACAAGGGTGCACTTGTTAGTTTGGATTTTAACAAGTTAAAAGCGCTTTCCGCGTCCTGATTCCAATCAAACGTTTTGTTCTTCTTATGCGCAAACTTTTAATTGAGTTTAAAATTGTATGAGTGAAGCATATAAAGAATCGTTGCACGGCTGATGGTGGAGGGAAAGGAGATTGAGAGGGAACCCCTACCCAGTAGAGGTAACTGGGAACTACGGCCACATTTATGCGGCTGCCTGCAATGAAGAATGATTGTCACTTGTGCGTGTATTTGGGAGCAGCGAAAAGTACTTACACACATGCATTCACGTACGTGTGTCAGTGTGTGTGCGGGTACGCAATTTTTGAAGTGTGTCAGTTTCAATCCTGGCAAATTGCCCATGAAATATTAAATTTACCATAATGAGACGCCATTATTATACCTTGAAATTTGGGAAACTTCACATGTGTGTATTTGTGTGGTGTGTATGTGTTGGGTTTTTGTGCTTGTTAACGCCTCTTTTCCCTCCCCTTACTTCCTGAACCACCTCTTCACCTCGTTAAATATGGTATCCAAAACCAACCACGCAATATGGCAAATAATTTAGAGAAACATCTCAGCGTTTATTGTCGTCGAGTTTTCAACGGCAGGCTGTGCCCCACATGATGGGCTTTGTAGAGCATGGATTAAAAAAAATATTTGGTATATTCGGTTTGTCAAAATGTGCGTAACAGACAAAACGAGACATCTGCGATCCCATAAACTACATATATTCTTGCTCAGGATCACTAGCCGAGTCGATTAAGCCATGTCTGCCGGTCCATCTGTCCGCCTGTATGAACGCCTGGATCTCAGAGACCCAAAGATCTAGAGCTACTAAATTTGGTGACAACACTCGTGTGTTGTGTTTTTCGAATTTACGCTACGCTTACTTCCGCTCCCGCAAATCGATCAAACTCAAATAACTAGCGCAATTCTGAAGCTATAGCATTAACGATCGATTAAAATTTGGTTACGATTTAATAAGAAACATCCAAGTTATTCAAGTTAACGTTTCTCATACATTTAAACTGCGCCGCCAGCATGCAAGCAGTATTTATTCCAACTTTTTGGGTTTTGATGCATTTCAATTATCAATCGATGGGTGACTTAGATATCAATTTTGCGTCCATAGTTAAGTCGGTTGAGTAAACTGCGAAACCAATAGTTTTATAGTCGCAAGTTCGAGTCCCAGGTTCTTTTTATACCATTCGACCATTCAAAAATGGAAATATATTTAACATGCAGAAGGAGGCGTAGCAGTCCACAAAGTATATATATTCTGACTCAGAATCACTAGCCCAGTCGATTGAGCCTTGTTCGTATGTCTGTTCGTGGGTCTGTCCGTCCGTCTGTTCGTTTGAACGTCTAGATCTCAGCTATAATAAAAGCTAGACACCAAATTTTACATAAAGGGGCATGTATACCATAGGAGAAAATAAAAATAAAAAAAGTGTGACAATTTTATTTAAAAACTGTGCTAATGGTATCTTACTGTCGGGTGCGCTCGACTGCAGTTTTCCTTACTTGTTTTATTTGCCATTGTTGTTTGTGCCGCCACTTTTTTAATTATTTTTGTTGTTCTCTCTGTTCTTGTTCTCGTTGTTTGTGTTTTGCTGGCCTTTTTTGCACGGTACTCCAAATGGGACATTCGAGACCTTGTCAGACCATGGATTTAAAAAAAATACATGGTATATTGGGTTTATTTAAAAGTGCCTAACAGGCAGAAGGAGACATCTGCGACTCCTTAAAGTATATATATTTTTCCTCATGATCAATAACCGAGTCGATTGAGCCATGTCTGTCTGTCCGTTTGTATGAACTATATATCTCAGAAACTAAATAAGCTAGAGACACCAAATTTGGTAACAACATACATGTGGGTCATACGCTATAAAATTTGTATTAAAATTTGGGCCACGCCTACTTCCGCTCCCACAAATCGATAAGCGCAATAATAAAGCTAGAGTATTCAGTTTTGGTGTGTATGATAACTATCACCACCCAAACGATCGCTGAAAATTTGGTTTCGATCGGATAATGAACATAAAAGTCATTCAATGTTTCCTATGGATTTGCACTGCGCCCCCTGTAAGCAAGCGAGCAATGTTTTTTCAAGCAGTGTTTTTTTTCCAACTGCGTAAGTACGTCCATGGTTAAGTTGCAGACTGCGAAACTAATGATTTAATGGGTCTTATACAGTCAAAACTTGACTGTAGCGGTTTTTACTTGTTATGGATATATAAATTGGGGGATATTTGTAGACGAGGGTCTTCCAATAAGTTCTTAGCCAACAATAAAAAAACAACAATTTTGGAAATTTATTTTTCAATATAGTCTTCTTTTAGCTCGATACACTTGACCCAGCGATGATTTATGTAATTTCTAAAACCCGTCTGAAAAATCCGTTTTCTCAAGGTCTGCAGATGTGACTTTGTGGAGACAATGATCTCCTCATTCGACTGTCCGACTGCCCTGTGATCGTTTTGGCCTTCTCAGGTAGTCGAAATCGAATAAGAAGAGTCACCGTACACGTCACCCAAACGGTCTATGATTTAATTGCGCATTTCCCTTCCAGAAACAAGACACGAATCACCAACCGTAATTGCGAATTTTTTGGTTTTTATTCTTCAACTCTTTGCTGAATACAATTTTGTACTATTTTTTTTTCCTATTTGTTGAGAATAAGAAAGTTTAACAAAAATAAAAAAAAATCATTGTATTATCTGGCTTTGTTTTGTTTTTATGGATGATGAAAGTCGAATGTCGTGAAAATGAATTAACTTTTGCTCGCCACTGTATGTATATATGCTTTATAGGGTCTAAGTAAATATACTCACTTTTGACAATTTTAGTTTAAATTTTAAGCATAGTTTCCAAAACGAATTTTCATTAGTTTTAAATGTCTTGAAGATATTAAAGTCAACTTTGGAAAAGTGCTCCTCTCGCGTGTTTGGTATACACAAATTACAATAACACGCTTAATAATTTGATGCCGTAAATAGCTGTGGTCAACAGCAGCGTCCCACGGTTTTTGTTGTCCGCCATCGTGTCTGTTCACTTATTTTTCATTCACAGGCAAATCCACAACAGTTCTTATAAGCACAAGCACAAATACATATGCATACATAATTATCTGTATGTGCCAATGGGTGGGCTACACGGGAAGTTTCTGCTTAGCAGATGTAGCAACTCTATGCAAACTGAAAGTAAAAGCTTCCTTTCACAACTGAATGCATTTAATGTAAATACCATCGCAAACAAACACAGTGACCCACGGCCAGGCTGGACTTTAGCATGTATGTATGTGTGAGTATGTGTGTGCATTAGTATTTGTTTAATTACGTGCACATGTAGGTACGCATAATTGCAGAGGTGAAAATGCTAATATTTATCGTTAATACGCACTTTCTCAAACAATGCACACAAACAATACACGCACGCACAAGCAAACACACGTACATACATTCATACATGAATATATGTTGTGTTTCTTTTGAAAAACACTTCGTTCGATTATCCAATCGCACAAGTTGGCAACGAAAATGTGACAGATTGGGACCAAAACAACAACAGCAATAGGTTAGCTCCCTGTCTGGCAGGGCTGGCATTGTCGTTGTCCATTAATTTTCAGCTCGAAATGAAAAATGGCGCAATTTGAAATCGCTTGCGCTTTTAACTGGATTCCACCCCCCTTTCATTCCTCTCCATCGGCCCACTTCCTCCGCTATCCCTTTGGATTTTAATAAGAAATAATTTTGCGCGTCGGATATTTACTAAAAGTAACTTTGCTTACTGAAGGGGAATGTCTTGCAATACCGCATCGACAAATGACTTTGGGCTTTGTGGCACGTACTCCGACAACAAAAACAATAACAGCACGAGCTGCGGTTGGCCACCAGAATTGGACGCAACGCGGTAGCATTGTGAAATACGCTTTCCAGCGGCACCTGGCAAAAAGAAATGAGAGACAACAAACATAACGATTCAATACACAAATTTGCACACACACATACATATACGTACGTACGTACATAAGTAAACAAAACGAGGAGGCAAACTGCACGACGCGCGTTTAATGTCATTTAAAGCTGCAATTACTCAGCACGCTCTCTAGTTCTCTTTCTGTCTGCGCGCAACGAGCACGGAACCTAGTCAAAGTCACAGGCACAGGCAGAGGCCCAGGCCCAGGCCCAGGCCCAGGCCCAGGCTCAGGCACTGGCACAATGACTCTCCCTTTCCCACTCCAGTCCCTGTGTATCTTACCAACTGCCAACTTCGACTGCGGCTCGCAACTCCCCACTAGTCTGTGGCTTCACTTTAATGTCATTGTATGGCCGCAATTATTCTGCATGTGACCGACCGTCCCGGCCCGGCCCATCGTCACTGCATGCAATCCGTATGCAAATGCGGGGCCAGGCCAACACCGGCTGGGCGACCCCTTCCGGTGCCATAAATCCCACGGCCCATACGAGCCTTTTCTTCTATAATTAAGTACCCCGGCACAAGGCATTAGAGAAAGTGTTCAAGCACGTGCAGAACCAGGGGATCACGTTTGCACACGAGCCAAGTCAAGTCATACTGCAACATGTAACATAAATAATGCGCGACTTATGACACAATATGCGGAACAAGAGATAACCGCGACGTAACAAGGCGAAGCGAATGTGCAAGTGTTGACTCTGTTTTTTAAAAGCCACATCGTTTTTAACAAATCTTTTAGTACGTACGTAAATTCAAAACTATAAGAAATCAAATTTAGGAAAAAAAAATTTTTAATACTGTTAAAAAAAAAGCTGCGGGCTCAACCGGGATTTGAACCCGGGACCTCTCGCACCCAAAGCGAGAATCATACCCCTAGACCATTGAGCCATCTGTCGGAACACAGCTAAATTACATACATGTATGGAGTACTTAACAAGTAAATAAAATTTATAGCAATCAGCCTTACACCATAGACATTCTGCAAGCAATCGAATGAAGATTCCACAATTTGCACTTTCAAATACTTTGTAGATCTTTGTATTTCAACAATATATAACTTTTACAAGCAGCTATGAAGTTTATTCTCATTTGTTATTATATTTATTTTTGCCGCAAAAAATGTCTGCCCTGCATTCAATTATTAAAGACAGCAAATTAATCGATTGCAAAGTCAAAGTATTCGATATTTAGTATCGCCCTCACTGTGCGATAGTTGGGCCAAGTGTGAATAGAATTCCCGCCAAAACGTGCTGTTTGGGCACAATTTTGCACAGCTGCAGAGTCAGTAACAATTGCGGAACAACCAACTCTGTTTGCAGCAGGGCAAGAGCGTTAAAACCAAATTTTATTCAGAAAGGACTTTAAAAAAGAAGAAATGGTAAGTATTTTTTTTAACTTATTTGCTTATTAATTTGCAATTATATTTATTATTTCTTTTGGTAAGGACAACCCAAGCTCCCCACCGCCAAACACACCAAGCGACGAGCGTCGGGACTTACGAGCAGCAATGACGTCTCCAGTAGGCGAGTTTGAGCCTTTTGAAAATGAGGATGAGATTCTTGGAGATCAAACTGTTCGAAACGAAGATGAGGAAGATGGCGAGGAGTTGTTCGGCGATAACATGGAAAATGGTATGCAGCAAGAAAAGCCGGTGTTCATATAATTAGATTTTAATTATTATTTATCATGGACAGATTACCGACCCATGCCTGAGCTAGATCACTATGATCCCGCCATGCTTGACGACGAAGAAGACTTCTCAGAAATGTCGCAAGGAGAGCGCTTCGCAGCCGAATCGGAGATGCGTCGACGCGATCGTGCTGCTGGCATTCATCGTGACGATCGCGATCTGGGCTTTGGCCAATCCGACGACGAGGATGATGTCGGTCCTCGTGCCAAGCGTCGTGCCGGGGAAAAAGCAGCCATGGGAGAGGTTGAAGACACAGAAATGATTGAGTCCATTGAGAACTTGGAGGACACCAAGGGCCACTCGACTAAAGAGTGGGTAAGCATGCTCGGCCCACGTACAGAAATCGCCAATCGTTTTCAGTCCTTCTTGCGCACATTCGTGGATGATCGTGGTGCTTATACGTATCGTGATCGCATTCGCCGCATGTGCGAACAAAACAAATCTTCGTTTGTGGTCTCCTACACGGATTTGGCAAACAAGGAGCATGTGCTGGCCTATTTCCTGCCCGAAGCACCATTCCAAATGCTTGAAATTTTCGACAAGGTGGCGAAGGACATGGTCCTGTCCATATTCCCCACGTACGAGCGTGTTACCACAGAGATTCACGTGCGCGTGTCTGAGCTCCCATTGATTGAGGAACTTCGTACTTTCCGTAAACTGCACCTTAATCAGCTTGTGCGCACCTTGGGTGTGGTCACTGCCACCACTGGAGTTCTGCCCCAGTTGTCAGTCATCAAGTACGACTGTGTTAAGTGCGGTTATGTTCTGGGTCCCTTTGTGCAGTCGCAAAACACAGAAGTCAAGCCCGGATCTTGTCCCGAGTGCCAGAGCACTGGGCCCTTCTCTATCAACATGGAGCAAACTCTATACCGCAACTACCAAAAGATCACGTTGCAAGAATCTCCGGGACGCATTCCAGCCGGTCGTATACCGCGCAGCAAGGATGTCATACTGCTTGCCGATCTGTGCGATCAATGCAAGCCTGGCGATGAGCTGGAGGTCACCGGCATCTATACGAACAACTACGACGGCTCGCTTAATACAGATCAGGGTTTCCCCGTTTTTGCTACCGTCATTATAGCCAATCACGTTGCGGTCAAGGATTCCAAGCAGGTGGTACAATCGTTGACTGATGAGGACATCGCCACAATACAAAAACTGAGTAAAGATCCCCGAATTGCCGAGCGGATTGTGGCATCCATGGCACCATCAATCTATGGTCACGATTATATTAAACGTGCTTTGGCATTGGCTCTCTTCGGTGGCGAATCCAAGAACCCAGGCGAGAAGCACAAGGTGCGTGGCGACATTAATATGCTTATATGCGGAGATCCGGGTACAGCAAAGTCTCAGTTCCTGAAGTACACGGAGAAGATTGCTCCGCGTGCTGTATTTACTACAGGCCAAGGCGCAAGTGCTGTCGGTTTGACCGCCTACGTGCGGCGTAATCCTGTTTCCAAGGAGTGGACGCTGGAGGCTGGTGCTTTAGTTTTGGCCGATCAGGGCGTTTGTCTGATCGATGAGTTCGATAAGATGAACGATCAGGATCGTACGTCAATTCACGAGGCCATGGAGCAACAGTCCATATCCATATCGAAAGCCGGTATTGTGACGTCACTACAGGCACGCTGTACTGTAATTGCCGCAGCCAATCCTATCGGAGGACGGTATGATCCCTCGATGACCTTTTCAGAGAATGTGAATCTCTCGGAGCCAATTCTGTCTCGTTTTGATATACTGTGTGTGGTTAAAGACGAATTTGATCCAATGCAAGATCAGCAACTGGCCAAATTCGTGGTACATTCCCATATGAAGCATCATCCCAGCAAGGAGGAACAACCAGAGCTTGAGGAGCCTCAGCTTAAAGCTGTTGATGAGATACCACAGGACCTTTTGCGTCAATATATAGTGTATGCCAAGGAGAATATACGCCCCAAGCTAACGGTATGAAAGTTTTAAGATTTTCATTAAATAATTCACCAAAACACTCTCTCCATGTCAAATAGAACATTGATGAGGACAAAATTGCAAAAATGTACGCTCAGCTGCGGCAGGAATCTTTTGCGACAGGCTCGCTTCCGATTACAGTGCGTCACATAGAGAGCGTAATCCGTATGGCCGAGGCTCATGCGCGCCTGCATCTTCGCGAGAATGTTTTGGAAGCAGACGTCAGCATGGCCATTCGCATGATGCTAGAGAGTTTCATTGAGGCACAGAAATTCAGCGTAATGAAGAAGATGCGCTCCACATTCCAGAAGTATTTGGCCTTTCAGAAGGACCACTCCGAGCTACTATTCTTTGTACTGCGTCAACTTACGCTTGATCAACTCGCCTACATTCGCTGCAAGGATGGACCCAGCGCTACAAATGTGGAGATCATGGAGCGAGATCTCTTGGAGCGCGCCAAGCAGCTGGATATTAGTAACCTGAAGCCCTTCTACGAATCGGAACTGTTTCGCAGTAATGGGTTCTCGTACGATCCTAAGCGGCGAACCATTCTACAGATCGTGGTCGATGGCGCTGTTTAGTTTTAATTTTGTCCTTGGTTATTCTATCTATCATCTGGTTATCTATTCATCTCATTTAATTTAAGCTTCATTGAAACCTTTCTGTTTCTGATTCAATTTTTTATATGAATGTCTGCCCAATAAAGATTTGGTTATATGTATATATCTGATTTTTGTGGAAATGTATGATTATTGGCAAATGCAGTTCTCCTTATATATCCATAGAGCAGAGCTTATAACTTTCTATCAACCGAACAGGTCTATAATAGACAGATAAAGCCTTGTCCGATTATAATATCAATATCGAAACAAACAAGTTGCAAGCGTAATTTTAATAAAGTCTATTTTTAATATTTATAACCATCCAAATTACTTAGATAAATTTGGTTGCTGTCTGATTATAATTAAAGAAACAGTTTAAGTGACAATTGCGGTCAGGTTACGTCTCATTTGAATTTCATCTAAAAACACACCCTTGAGCTCATCCTTATATTCCTGCGGAAAGTCGGAATCATTTATCATATCATCATAAGCCAGTTCATAGTCCTTTATGGAAAAGTTTTGAGTGAATTTTTCCCTAGATTTGTTGAAAGTGCCGTTTAAATCCCCACATGCTATTAAAGGAACCAATCGTCGATTAACCTCCGACCCGGTTTTGAGTGACAAAGCCCTTATGTCTTCTGTGGTCGAGTTGATAATCTGTGGAATATAGCCTGTCGGTAACCGGAAACCGCTACAAACGACGAACGATTCAATGCTCGAAGCACGAGAACTGGGAGGCTTGTAGATTTCAAAGTGTTTGAAGAACGTGAGCATTTGCGATTCAAGAAGATTGTTTGCCGATCCTTTGAAGATCTTCGCAACGAATTTGCCACCGGGCTCGAGCACAAAAGTTGCAATGCTGAGGGCCGAGACGATCAATTGGTTTTGCATATACGCGTCCATCTCATGGACACCGGTAACGTCGGGTGCGCCATCGCAGACAACCAATTGGGCCTTTTCATCGGAGTCTGTGCTAAAGTGTGCGATAATGTCCTTGGCTGTGGACTCCTTGGTTATGTCACCCTGCAACTGCACAATTCCGCGGATAGGTGCCATGGCTTGCAAATCGACTGCAATGATTTTCACGGCCAGCTTCTCATCGTCTGTGAGGCAGCTATCAAAGAGCTTGCGGGACAGCACTTGAGACCAGCTACCAGGTGCTGCACACAGATCTACAGCTCTTCGAACATCTGTTTGTAATATGAAGAGGATATTCCAGTTAAAAACATATGAACATAAGTTACAAAAAAAAATAATTTTACTCTGGAAAATATTAAAAGCTTCGTCGATGTGCATCAGTTTAAAAGCACTTCGAGCTCGCCATCCCTCCTCCTTGGCCAGTCGATAATAAATATCTCGTTTGTCCTTTGATGTTTTTCCCATTTTATTTCTGTCCACAATGGACCTACTAGGACTTTAAATATGCAAATTAAATTAACTTGCTCAGATTATGATTCTAGGCAGTTTCCGTATAAAAGCGGGTCTTATCAATTATCGATAATCGATAAAAACGTGTAGCTAACATGCGACAGTGACTGACTATTCCATTTAAAATGGGTCACTTCAGCAACACATAAAAACAGCACTTATCCATGCCAGTTAATAAAACAGTTTTTATGGCTGAGAATGACATTAAAGGAAAGGAAAGGCAATGTCCAAATTAAGGACTTGAATAAAATAATTAACCAATTCAATATTAAACACTGTCTGAGAATCATTAAAGGAGCAGGTAAGATTACTTAAGATTATTGTTATAGATATTGTTATTTCTGTATGTGGCTTGTATATACATTTAAAGGACAGAGGGCATTCAACTTATTTGAATTTAACTAAGCTACAAATATTTTGGAGTTAGCTGTCACTGTATTAGAAGTCGCAGTTGCTAGTTTACTTATACGCCCATCTCTAACGTATACAATCGCATACCGCGTTATCGATAGTTATTAGACTAATAAAAATCATATGAGAAAATTAAATGACTTGTTAAACACCAGTAAATTGTAAGTAACTAAACTTGACCTGAAGTGATTTATAAAAGATATGAATTCGGTTTTTTGTAACCCCTAAAGGTGACAATATTGAAAATGATTTTAAAGATGTATTGTATGCTTATTGTGCTCATAAGCTTAGTCGCCAACGGATGGAGTTTCTTGGAGCATGATAGTTGGGTCACTATTGAACTGCACCATTCCCTGTCCACTTCAAAACCAGATATCTTTTCCCGGCGAGGAAATATTTCCATATCGAGTCTAAATTCGGGCTTATCGACGGTCGAGCAAAATGAATTAACAGACAGTGAACTGGAGGATATCAAGTCTCTTGCTAAGCAAAATGGATTTTACCGCTTGAGGGCAACAGTGACCTATCCGAATGGCAGTAATCAGCGCTTCCTTACGTCCAGTAAGGCCTGCAGCTTGTTAATGTCACAGTTTAACGATGTTCTATGGATATCGGTCGACGCCCAAGGGTTTGTGACAGGCATTACAGGATCCCAGGATCCCACACTCAACAGTGCAGGGTGCTCGTCAGAGAATGTACAAGAAATTAAGGAGAAAAACTTCCGCACCGATGTCATCGTAAGGCACGCGGAACTGGCTCCTGTTCCCGACACCGGAAGCTTTATCCAAAAATACGAGCGCGAGCGTGAGGCCAGGGAGCGCGGTGAGGTGCGCGACAACAGGGGTTTCTTTACCAAATACTGGATGTACATTGTGCCCGTTGTGCTATTAGTCTTTATATCTGGAGCAACTAACCAGGACGGCGCCAAATAAATGTGTTAAAGGAATTTATACATTTCTTTAGAACAAAAATTTTTTGGTCTGGTTCTAGCGGCTTTATTTATCTAGATAAATTAAATAAATAATTTAAAAATTACCGCATTGTATCTGCAATAAATTCGTTACAAAAATAATAATTCGTTACATTTTTATTTACAGAACCATATCTAAAGATTTGCTTGATCATCGTTAGCAATACCCATTGCCTTGTCATAGTCCTCTTCGCTTATTTTATTCTTTTTAAGTCTTTTAAAGACTCTTATGTCGTTGGCTAATTCATTCAGATCTTCCTGCGAGTATTGCTCCTTGCGCTTACGCTTTAATCCACTCTCACCCGCCTCTGCCTTACGCTTGCGTTCTTTCTTAGCCTTTCGCAGCTCCTTCTTCGACTTTGCATCGAGCTTGGCTTTTTTGGTTTGGTCCCAGGACTCGGTTCGTTTTACATGCTGCTTTTGACGGCCTGGCCAGCTGCCAGTCTCTTCGAACGCTTGCATCTTCTGCTTTCGCACTTGTTCCTTTTGTGCATTCTTGTACGTCAGTTTTGTAAGATCAAAATCAAAACTGGGCGTAATAAACCCATCGCCTTGGTAGTTTTTTAGCTCCGGCATCCGTGGTAATTGCAGCAGCCCGTACGCAGTGGCCATTTTTCCCAGATCAAGATCTTTGAGGCGCAGAATAGCACTGCACTCGTGCTTGGTGTACGCACGCACATGGGACACGAATGCTCGCATTCCCTTATCGTAAATCCCCTTGTCGACCACCTGAAGTTGATGAAGCTGTTCTAGCGTAGATTTCAACTCTGAATCCAACGATGCATCGGCTTTTTCAGTTAGTTCGCTTAACTCCACTTTCTGATTGAGTTTTAGGAACTTCACATAGGCATCTTCACTAGGGAGCAGAAACACCACAGCATTTCCCTCGTTGCCCTGTCGAGCTGTGCGTCCTACACGATGCACAAAACTCGCTGCGTTTGAGGGCGGATCCCACTGCACTACCCAGTCAATTTCAGGCACATCAAGGCCACGTGCCAAGACATCTGTGCAGAGTAAAACCGACTGAGGTTCGTTTCGAAATCGCTCCACAACGCTGGCACGCTTGGTCTTCATTTTGCCATGAATGCCAAGAATACAGCGCTCTTTTAACAATGGAGGCAATGCTTCTGCCCAGTACTCAACGCAAGCGCAGGTGGGAAAGAATACCATAACCTTGCCAGAACTGGAAGTCGGTGAGCGGAGAAACTTTAACAAAGTGAGGAATTTATATTCTGGTTGTATGATTTTGTAAAAGTTCTGAAGACGAGCAGGCGTGTTAACGGAAGCCTTCTCTTTGACTGAGACCAAAACAGGGTTGCGCAGTCCAGCACGTATAAGGTCAGTCACTTCGGTGGTTTGTGTGGCCGAGAAGAGCCCAGTGCGACGCTGTCGTGGCAGGTATCCGAGTATGTTATTGATGCTTGTTTTAAAACCCAGATCCAGTAAACGATCTGCTTCATCGAGCACCAGAAACTCAAGACTTTTCACACGCGCCGCCAAATTCAAATCGTCGCCCTTGCGATGAAACAGATCCTCAAGACGTCCGGGCGTGCATACCAATATACAGGGTGTCTGCTGTTTAAGGGCGAGGATGTCTTCCTCAATGTGGTTGCCTCCTACAATTAGCTGCTGATTTAGGTGGACCAGATCATCGTGTGCTAAAAACTCTGCAAGTACATCTGATATTTGACGCGCCAACTCCCGTGTGGGTGAAATGATAAGGGCTCCAATTTCCTTTGCTCCCCACGGTGTCTCTTTGTGCCGTCGTTGCAAGATCTCTAATAGAGGCACAAGGAACGCCAATGTTTTGCCACTGCCAGTAACAGCTTCTGCGGACACGTCCTTACGTGCCAGTAGTAATGGAATCGCAGCTGTTTGGACGGGCGTCATCTTCTGGAAACCCATGCTTTTTATTACTTTCAGCACGGGCTCCGAAATCGGCGGTTTATCTAGCGAACTCCATGTTTTGCGTGACATTTTTGTAAACAAACACACGTGCTGCGTAGTTGCCACCTAACACAAAAGTGTCTTCGATTAGTGTCTGTTATCGATAGCTATCGACTCGAAGCAATGTTTCAGCAAATAGGCAACGGCACCAGTGTTGCCAATCCTAAAGAAACAAATATTGCTGATTTTAATCGAAAATAAGCCAAAAGTAGACTTCATATTTTTGTTAGGTAACAATAAGAAATTTGCAATTTTGATTAAATGCAATACTGAAAATATCGGAAACTATTCAATATTCTCGCTCCCTTCAAAATAAATAATAACTATCTCTTCTGTCATAGAACAGTCCCAGCTACTCTTATTTTAGAGGATTTTTCCAAAAAGTTGAAAATTGTAGGCAACACAGCAACAAAAGAGCATATTTAAGGAAAAAGAACACCCTTTTAATAGTATTGATTAATTTTTTGTGAAGCGAAAATGTAAATTCCTATTTTAAGCAAATCCGGATAATTTAAGGGGACAATTTAAATGGTATTATAACTTTCTTCAAACCGAAAATGTATGTATCAGGCAGAAGAAGACATCTCCAACCCCATAGAGTATATATCAACTCGGATCAACAGCCGAGTCGATATAGCCATGTCCGTCTGGTCGTCTGTCCGTATTAACACCTAGATCTCAGCTATTCTAAGAGCTAAGACAACAAAATCTGGACAGTATGTGTCATTAATGCACGCTGATCAAGTTTGTTTAGGATTTTGGCCAAGCTACTTCCGCCCCCGTAAATCGAAAAAAATTTATTACAAGAGAAATTTTGGTGCCATATTGTTTTTTTGGTTTGTATGATTATTATAACAAGCCGAATGATCTCTTAAAATTTGGTAACAATCGGATAATAAACACAGAAGTTATTCAACTTAACGTTTTTCATAGCTGTAAGCAGTACTGCCGGCATTCTGCCGAATACTGCGTACTTGTGGTAGTCAAATGGGTTAAGTGGTGGACTGTAAAATTAACAGTACAGTTATGCGTTAACGGGTTCAGGTACCTCCCGCGTCAAAAATTAAGTTTTTAGTTTTGTTTTTATTTAGCATTTGTGTGTGCAAAAACTTTTTATATTATCTTAGATTTTGACTTTGCAAAAATTTTGTAAGTCTATGGCTGTTTATAGTCAAAATATGTTTTTGTAGCCGTTCTTTACTGTTTCGCAAATAATTTTGATGAACGAGCAGCTGGGTAGCAGGTATATATCAGTCGAGCACACTCATATGTAGCTTTCTTATTTTGTAAAATATAATACTATAACATCATTATCTAATAATTCTTCTTTTTTGGAGGAAGTAACTGAGTTTTTTCAAAGCATTGTTATGTCCGGGTCCGAAAAAATAAATAATGCATGTGCCAGTTGCATTGGTATACCATTCGACCATTGAAAATTGTCAAAAATGGTATACTAGATGTGGCAGATCCCACAAAGTATATATATTCCGACTCAGGATCACTAGCCGAGTCGATTGACCCATGTCCGTCTGTCTGTCCGTTTGATCGTCTAGATCTCAGCTAGTGATCCTGATCGGGTTTGATGGTAAAAAAGTCACTTGGCATGCTTTAAATTGTGCGAACCTTTAGACCTTACAGTACCCAAGTAAAATAACGTTTCTTTCGAGCTTTTAATGTTTAGTTTAAAATACTGTAAAATATATATGCTGTTATGTAAATACACATTTAAATAGATTTTTCTTACAAACTAAATACAACTTGCGGTTTCCATTTCTTTTCGTATTACACATTTACTTAATTAGTTGCAAAAATATAAGCGCACATATGCAAATGTACTATGTAGCGCACTTGTACATACACATACATGCATGCATGTACATAAGTTCGGTAATTATGTACGCTAAAAACCTTCACATGCTAGCTGGCCGTGAATGGGCGATCGAACAAAATCCACATGCATTATAATGTGTAGATAAAAAAAATCTGTCGACATGTATAATGTGTTCTTTTTTATAACCATACAATTTTAGACGTAGTTCTCATTAAAAGTTTTGCAAAAGTATAATAGAATTTTGTCGCGGCTGATAATTTTTGGTCTGTCGATCGGATAAGATAGACACACAGATAATTTAATTACTTATGCATTTGTTCCGTTTGTTTTGTTTCGCTTCTTTTAAAATGATCTTACTTTCCCGTACCATTTGGCTTGGCACCAAGGCTCTTGTACGGCTTTCCCCCATTCCGTTCCCACTCGCGATTGAACTCGTGGTCTAAGATCTCGGCACCTCGTTTGCGTGTCAGACCCGTCTCCTCCAGGCTCAGTTCACACATCTGCATGTCGTCTGTGCCGGCAACCAGTAAAATGGGAGGCTTATCAGCGTGCAGCTCCATTTGCCGGGCGATCCATTGGCCGTCGAAGTGAGCATACCACAAACCGCGCTTAGCTAAAGTGGAGCCAATACCGAAATTAAAGAATTACATACAGTTCAAATTGCCGCGTCTAATGCACTTACTGTTATCGGGAGCATTAGCCCGCATAAAGGGTATGCGGAAGTAACGGTGCTGAGCCGTGACAATTTCCTGTATGGGCTGCACAATGGGTGGCTGTTTGAATGCTGCAAGATCGAAAAAGTAAATAACAATCGCATGTTAATTGCCATGCTCTACCCACCGGCCTCCATAACGCTTCGTGGCGCACGTTCGTTCTCATCCATGGTAGTGCGCTTGCGGTTCTTTGCCTTCCAGGCGTGGTACACCTTCAAGCGGCGGTGGAATTCTTGGCGACAGGCCTGCCGAAAGAAACTACATCAGCGCACCGACGTGACTTGAAAAACCTCAACCCTACTTACCTCCAGCAGTTCAATATCACAGGACGTGTTGATAGCATCGCGCAGTTCCGAATACTTCCATTTGGACAAGTCATATTTCTGTTTACCCAGAGCTTGTTGCTGGGCGCGTACGTTTTCCGATCTAAGGATTTTAAAAAATACAAAGTTATTATTTAAAAGAAGTAGGAAATTAAGAGTCTGACTTGGTGAGCGTACGCAAAGTGAGTTATTGATGGGATTTAATTCTCATTATATACAGAAAAAGTCAAAATAGGAAAGTCAATTGGGAAGCTCTACAGTATTGCCGATTTCAAATATATCTGTATTACGGACGCTTAATTAGTATGAATGATTATTGTATACGTTATTAAGGGGTGTTAATAAAATTAGTAATTTGGTAATTATTAAAAGTTTTCAAAACCAGCACCAACTCACTTATTCAAATATCGCGAAGCAATGTTTGACACAACTTGTGAAAAACTTGTTCATAAAATATATAGAAAGGTAAAGTAGAAGTAAAAATATTGTTTTTTTTTTTCATATTGTTTTAGTTTTTGAAGATATACAGTCCAATTAGTTGTGAAAAAGCATTTGTAAAAAGCAAGAAATATGGATTTTAATAATCAAAAAAGAAATGGAAAATAAATTAAAAAGCGTGCTGTACCTGATCAGTTTGTTGGAACCCATTGGAGACGCGTCATTGACACCACTGTGATTGTTGGTTGTTTGGGTTGGTTTGGTTTTTGAGTGTGGTTGGGGTGAGGATTGTGTTGAAAAGAGTACGTGAAAGGGAGGGGAAAAAGTTTGTGAGTTATCTGTTTTCTTATTAAATATAAGAGTTTAAAAAATATTACTTAAGTAAATTATTTGGTATATATGTATTTACATTATTATAAATACTCAATGTGACAGAATATATGTATGCATTCATACATTTGCACATATACGTATGTATATATATTTTTTAAATGTTTTTACATTTATAAAATAAGCCTCTTTATATATTTGACATAAACATAATTTATGTATATATCCCACTGTTTCCATATACCGCCCCCATATTTGATTATTGTTCTAAAAATTAAACCTAGTCCTTGTCAATTTAAACTTTAGTTAAACAGAAAACATACTTGCGTATTACAGGTGGACTGTCTTCCACCTGGCCGTTGGATTCGTTGGCTAAGCGTAGAGCCAATTCGTGATCGCGACGTTCTTGCTCTAGCTGCTGACGGTATTTGGCATCGTCCTTGGCTTCTTTCTCTAACTGTGCCTGCAATGTTAGAGCAGCACGACGATCCTCCTCCTCTTGTTTCAAACGCTGAACCTCTGCAGCCTTGCGTCTGGTTTCCATCTCGGCTTTTCTGTATATCAACATTATATGTAAATTAATCGCATAGGTGAAAAGTTTCCTTTAGTAGTTACTAACAGTCGCTTATTCTCGGCTTCTTCACGCAGACGCTGCTCTTCCTCCTCTTTTGCACGACGTTCTGACTCCAGGGCTTCTTGTATTTTTCGCAGGCGCTCCTGCTCCTCAGCTTGCTGCTGTTCCTTCAGCTTCCCATTTAGATCAACAGTCAACTTATTCATGTTAGCCATGACTACAGTATACATGGAGTCGATTTCTCGTTGGGTGATGCGGCTGTTTTGCTGTAAAAAAAAAGTATTAAGCTAGTTTAACATATTAGTCGTAATAACAAGACTAGAGGAGGCACCTTTATCTTATTTATGGCGTCGTCGATTTGCCTATAAATATCATTAACACCGCCGACAATCTCATCACGACCAAGCTTAAGGCCATTGGCGATTTCTATGGTCTTCAGGGCGTTACTGCGTATTTTGTTAATCTTTGCGATGCCCTGGTAGCGTGGACGATGATGTTTGCGTGCCAAAAAGCCTCGGGCAATACGCTGCGCAGTCAACACGCACTTGTTACGATAGATGATGCGATTACGCACTGAAAAATAAATGATAAAGCTTAGTAAGATCAATTCCGACAGCCGTATTGGAACTTACGCTTTATGACGCAAAGTGCGCCTAGTGCCGACTTCACCCATCGTGAGCGTATAAGCCACTTCTTAACCTTGGCAACAATGGCCAACATGTTCTCTGGATCGGAGCGCATGATCCGGTCAAACTCCACAAACTTTCCCGGCCGAAAGAAGACCTTGGTGATGCCAAACTTAAAGTCCTTGGCGCTCAGATTAAGCGATTGAAACATGGCTTCACAGAAGGTGCGTGCAGGCAGCGAAAACAGCTCTGGCGGCAGCACCGACTTGTACATGTTGTAGAGATCAGCGAAGAGCACGCGGGATGGATAGCCGTGCTCCATCAACTCAAGCACTGAAATGGTGCCGGAACACTTCAGTTGAGCCAACGCAAGGGAGCCTTCAAACTGACGATCAACCATCTTGCTGTTCGGCTTGATGCAACGAATAAAATTGGTACCCTAAAGTAAGCAATAAAGGGATAAGAAACCCAAATCATGCATAATACTTGTACGTACATTCTGTTCGAGCTTTTCCATAAGCTCACCTAACTGCGTCTTAAATTTGGAGCCAACTGATATAAAGTTGAGTTTGCCACGTACTGTCGTATTGCTGCCCGAAGGGAACAGCTGTTTCAGCAGCGGATTCTCGCACTCTTGTACCAGGCCTTCCAGAGATGCGTGTAAAGCGTCATTGTTTTTTTCAATGAACTGCTCAGTGTTGTAGCAAACGGCGCCAGCGAAATGACGGACCAAGAAACCTTCTTCGTCGCGCAGTGTACGGTGTGCTTTGAGGCGCGACGAACGGGGCAGTCCTAGACGATAATGATTTTGCCAGGACTTGTGCACTTCGGCGGTAAAATGCGATGGCGATGGTTTTGGCAATTTGGACTCTTCGTCCAACAGGGTGAAGATGCCATTCGACTTGGCCTCGATGAGCTCAATGATATCTTGATTGTCTGTGAAGCTTATCTCCGGCACATTTAGACCTTCACGCTTGTACAGCTCCTGCTCGTTCTTTAGAATGTTATCGTTGAAAAACTTCTGCAGCTTCTCGTTGCAGTAGTTGATACAGAACTGCTCAAAAGAGTTAACGGTGAAGTACTCAAAGCCGGCAATATCCAGCACACCAATGTAGAAATTGGAGGCTTGGAAGGGAATACTCTGATTTATCAGAGCCACAATGCGATCAAAGAGACGGCTATAAATGGCCTTGGCCAAAGCATCACGAGCATTGCTCGCCTCGTAGATCTTCAAAGGAACCCTGGAATTAGACACAATTTAATAAACCGTTACCTGCAATGGGCGTACCCTGGCATTAACTTACATGATAACCGTGCCCTTGAAGCCACCGCCCTTGCTCTGCATAACGCGTGACACTAGTGCCGTGCGCAGCTCGTTCTGATCCACACCCAGTAGACCGCTTGTGATAGTCAGCGAATGCTCCGATGCTTCCGATACTTGACAACCGCCACGCACATCGTCGGGTATTTCCTCAAAGGCGATGTTTCCCAAATGCAGAACGGCCGCCACCAGGGCGTAAATGCCCATCTTGTCTTCGTTTGACATACCCAAGCGACCCAAAGCCCTGTCTAGGTTCTGAAAATGCTGATAGTCATCGATAATGGGATCCCTAAGGGGGCCTTTCTTCTGATGACTTGCGGACTTTTGGGTGCCGGGTATTAGCTGCTCCGTCTTAGCATTGGCAAAGTACTGCGTACAGCCCGAAAGATACTGTGGACACAGAACTTGTTGTTAAAACATAGACGAACTGATTGTCGGTGTGCTTACCCGGTAGTCATCGGGCTTGCCCAAACTAAGTTGGTCGCGCAACTGCTGCGGAGCGCCAGCAAGAAGCATGTAAAACACATGATAGTTTCTTTCCTCGGCACCTTGAGTGCAAATACGACTCTTCTCTAGCAAATAATGAGAGATGTACCCGCCAACAACTTGGCACTTGCCATCGTAGTGCACCTCGATGAACTTGCCAAAACGGGATGAGTTGTTGTTGCGCGTGGTCTTGGCATTGCCGAAGGCCTCCAACACGGGATTGGCTAAGGAAATGACAAAAACATGTTTAGCTCAATCATTAAAATTGTTTACCCAACAGGTCTCTCTCTACATACCATCTAATATTTTGGTCTCTATGGGACCGGCGCTATCATGCGAGTAGCACAGGTATTTGAGCAAGTACTTCGTGGACTCCGTTTTTCCAGCACCTGACTCGCCGGAGACAATGATGGACTGCGACAGCTTGTATACGCGCATATCGCGAATGGCCTTGTCCGCTATCCGAGAAGAATGAAAAGATTACCAACAACTGTTTAACATCAGCGGGTAAATTCATCCACTTACCAATGGCAAACACATGCGGTGGCAGTTCTCCCAAGGACCGACCATTGTACCTCTTAATGGTGTCGGGCGCATACAGTTCCTTGATTTCACGATATGGATTTACGGCAATGAGAATGTTCGCCACATAGGTCTGTCGGGAGAAGAAAAAGAATGTACACTTGAAGTGTCCGTCAATGGATTGTGGTACTCACGTAAATCTTGTCTTTGTAATAACGCGTTTTCAGATTATCCAGAAAAGTGGCCTCATTGAGTAGCATAAGTTCACCTGGAAATTAAATTAAGTACTCGGGTTATTCTTGTACCAATACTTGCATTAAACGATTTGTTTTATGGCGCACTTCAACTTTCACCGGGTCGGGGGTTAAGTTTAAATGCCTTACCGCTCACGGGTAACATTTCACGCAAGCGTAGCTAACGATCGCGATATGGGTTTACGAGGTTTACGATGTTGCTCAAACTGGAGCACGCAACACCTGAAATGGGCTAGTTGAAAGTCGTACTACCGGCAGTACCCGAAAAAAATATCTTATTTTATCATCCACATTAGGTTTCTCTTGAAACATTTCGGTTCATCTAGTTCTGGTCGGAATACTTTCCCATTTTTTTAAAGTATTTCGAATTAGACAATTTTCCTTGAATATCTTCTGACACATTACAGTTTAACATTTCGTTGATAAGACTAAAGATAAAAAAAATTTTGCTCCAACATTGTGCATCTTAACTAATTTCACCCACTTTTTTGAAACTACCAAATTTTGTTATGCCTATTTTATGTAACCGCATTCTACTCACAAGTAAACTCAACTGCAGAGATAAAACCACCCATAGAACAAATATAAAAACAAACAGAAATGCACACACATAAAACATATACGATGAGCCATGGAATACTTACAGTTATCATCATGATCCTGTGGTCCATCGCATGAGGAGTGTATGTCATCGTAGTGACACGTGCGTTTCGCGAATTTTCGATCTATGGGCGTGACCTCAAGCTCCTTGCTGCCAATTTCCGTAATACGACCTTGTATGTATCCATCTGTGGAATCCCGAACCCAAACTAGTTGGGTGTCCTCTAACATTTTGCGCACTGTAACAGCAAAAGCAATAACAATAGATAATAACTTGGTGTTTTGGCAAAGAAAAATACATATATATGCAGGTAATTAGTTAGGGGTTTAATAAAGCTATCGAAATGAAAAAATCTTATCAACTGCCACCGTTACTAACACGAACAAACAGTAACAGGTAACAGGCCAACGACGTTTGTTATGCGTATGAGCCGCGTCGTCAGAGTTCACAAGAGCAACTGAGCAAACGAACGTCGTCCACAGCCAGGTGAGCTTCGACGGCTAGAGATGGGTACGTGATTACGAACCGCAGTGTTTATCGAAATATCTTGGAATAAGTTTAGCTTGGGTTTAGCTTATAGGTATATTAAATGTTTTGATAATATGAACATACATCACATACAGTGAGTTTTTCTTTTATTGATATATTTAATCATTCGATTAAGATTCGTGTCACGCACGTGTACATCCCTAATAAGCGGTGATCGGTTATTATTGCTCTCTTCTGCGCTTCCTCTCTCTCTCTCTCTCTCTCTCCCTCTCTCTCCCTCTCTCTCTCTCTCTCTCTCTCTCTCTCTCTCTTTAGGAAATGCCAGTAACCGTCATTAAGGCCGTTTTGCCGCTCTGCCGCCAGTGTCGGTGCCGGGTCGGGACGGTGTTTTATGGCAGTTCTCAAACACCCCTGCTCTGCATCTCGCTGTCTCACTCTCTCGCTCTTTTTCTTTTCTGTCATTGTCGGCTATTGTTTTTTTGTTCGCTGACGTTGTCGTATTTGTAGCAATTTTTGTTTGTTAAGGTACACGTCTTTTTGTCTATTTGCCAGTTACCTTTCTTGGTCATGCGTTGACTCACGGGTGTCACACTGTTGATAAGCAGGGCACCGCAGTCCGTGTAGGTGTCGACATGCCAGCGCCAAAAACAGGAAAGAAAAGAAAGAGAGAGAGAGAGAGAGAAAGAGACCGAGTTAGAGAACGAGACCCATAACAAAGTCGACCTTGTTGGGGGGTCCAGTTGACTGTCACAATTCGAATCGCAAGTTGTATAGCGACTTTATAAAAATCGAGTTGATTTTTGTAAACGCGTTTTCGCATTTGAAACCGTGAGCTCTCGTATAGAGGAACCGCTCCATCGGCCCTCTGCCCCTTATTTTATACAGACACATGTACATGTATTCGTATTTGTATATAAATATATACATATATCTTCAGCTTAGCTGGGGTAACCAAGACAATGACGTTGATAATTGTTTGAACGCCGGCGTCAAGGTGAAATTCATTTATATAGTTCGCTGGGTTAATGGTGCATAGCTCTCTCAGCTCGTTTGCTCTGGGCTCGGCCCTGCTCGGCTGGTTTGGGTCCCCAGCTTAAGGTAGGAAGGGGAAGCAAAACAATGCAAAATCGTATAATTTTCGAGAGCAAAACAATAGACAACAACGGTGGTTTTCACTTCCCGCATAAATTAAGATGAAATTTGCCAAAGTGCTAAATTATTAAATGATCGTTAAATGTGTTTTCTACTCTCCACTCGATGAATAAGTCTCATTTTGTTTTGGCTAGAGACAATCGTGGGTGTGAGTGACAGACGTAATTGTTACTTTTCGTTAAAGATTTCCAGCTTAACTGCCAGACATTAATAAACTTTGAAGTTCGTGATTTTTGTCTGATTTGTTGTTTCTTTACTACATGTATAGTGTTTCCCTGTATTTTCGTTCTGATTTCAAACAAGGCACGAAAGTTAAGTTCTGAATGTGTGTTATGTGCATATTATCATATTATTTGATGACACATCCAATTGCTGCGCATGTTTACGATACGATTTCCACATATGCTCATAGTTCCAAAAGCTCTTATCAGTAACATGGGTTCGGCTACAATGTAGTATCTATCACAATTAGCCCATTTCACGAAAAGAAAGTGGAATTAGCTCTGTGCTCTGTGGTTGAAATCGCTTTATAATGTGCAGCACGAAAATTAGCAACAATTTTTCAGACAATTTAACATAATCTTGATTGTGCAGAGATCAAGAAAATATGCATTTTGCCACACCCTGTAGCTAATAAACCGTGGGGTCCATTAAGGTAGGAAAACAGGGAAAACCCAATTTAATTTTAGGATTACTCGATGCAGTGTAAATATTGGAAAATCCCAACTAAAAATTGATATTCTCCAATTTATTTTTTTGTCTTAAATGCAGGGTATTTCTCAAGTCCCCGTAGTCACTATTTTGCATGCATGGCAGCGTAGACGATGACGACAGGTCGTCCGGGAGAAGTCTCGGAGATGTTGATGCCGTGCCTACAATTTGTCTGGCACTTGAATCTCTGCGCTCCTCTGCATGAAATTACAGATTGCACAAAAACAAAAAATAAAAAAGTTGCCTACGAGTAGCGCAGGGAGAGTGTAAAGTGTGTGTGTGTGTTCCAGTGTGTATGGTGTGTGAGGTGAATGCCACATGTGATGGCCGTTTACAGAGCGACGGTGAAACAGTTGCCTGGCTGCATTCTGGCAGATTGCATTGCAATGGAAATGGGAGATCTCCGTGCATGTCTTCAAGTCTCCCAAGTCTCAGGCCAGGCAGCCAAGTGTGGCAGCAGCAAAAAAAAAAACATAAATGACTTGACGACGGAGGAAGTGCTTTAGGGCGACATTGACAATGGGCAAAGCAGCGAAAGCAGAAGCAGAAGCAGCAAGCGGCGATAGGTGTGCAAAGTAAAGAATAGAAACTTGGGCTAAGGCAGAGGCAGAGACTAAGACAGAGGCTTCTCTTTATGGTGCCTGAGAATCGACCAAGCCATTTTAAAACGGCTTATGAAACGTGAAGTCTCGGCCTTTTGTGCTATGCTCAGATAATGGCTGGCACCTTCAACCTGGCCAAAGCGGTTTGTGCAGACCTAACAGGCATATTTTGGCACGCACGGCCCGAACGCGGCTGGACTGGGTTGGACTGGGCAGGGCTCGACTGGTCTCTTGACCGGCTCGATTGCGTTGGCGTAACCGGAGCATTTGCATTGACACTGCCACAGCCACAGGTCCAATTAGCCAAGCCAGAAAAGCAGACGCGTCGTGACGCCGTGATTTACTGGCCAGTACATACGAAAACGTTGCGGGGGCGGTGATACCATTGGCAGTGTCTATTATGACGCATGGCACTCCTTCCCATTGTTAAGGGCTAACGGCAAGTGAATCAGCATAGTTTGCGTGCTTCAAATGCCTCGTATTTTTACTACATATTATACCATTGCAGATGGTATATTTATTTTGGCCAGAAGTTTGCAACGCACCTTAGGAGACATTTCAGACCCTATAACATTTCAGACTTATAAAAGTTATTCTTAATCAGCATCAATAGGAGAGTCGAACTAGCCATGTCCGTCTGTCCGTCCGTCCGTCTGTTGCAACGCAAACTAGTCTCTCAGTTTTAGAGCTATCTTGATGAAACTTGGTATACATGTTTCTTATTGCTGCACGTTGTAAATAAGACGGAACGAGTCGGATCAGACCGATATATCAAATAGCTGCCAGAGAACCTATCGGTCGAATTTTGTTATTATTTAAGATATCGCTGTGAAACTTTCCTGATATAAGTCTAATTATGTTCATTAAATGCTATGCAAGTTTTATTTAAATCGGACAGATATATCGTTAGCTGCTATAGAACATTTAGGCCGTTTTAATATGTGGAGTAACTGCAATGGTATAAAACCTTCGGCGTGTCGAAGGTAGCCTTTCTTTCTTGTTTTATATTCATATTGACATCTTTCGGTTTGTTGAGTCGCATTTTCTTAGCTTTTGGAAACCTAACTTATCGGTTATTATGCAGTTTCTAGGTATTCTGAGACGTTGAACTTTGTGATCGATTTTCTTTTTTTGTCAATGCACCTGCACGAAAAGTCGTATCAGTCATTTCTTGTTTATAGAGCTATAGTATAAGAGATAAGAGATTGTCTCGATTGGTAGATGGTAACTTAAGATATTAACTCAAATTCTGTATTAATGATGAGTATTTATTATAAAATACAAATATAATATGGTAAATGCGAGCTGCTTTCGCCTGACTTTGGCTTTCGTTGAAAATGTCTGATTTGATAATGCGTATCTGATCATTATTTATGCTATTAATATACTGTGTGTCTGATTTTCTGAGCTGAAGCAAGTATATATTATGTTCAATTTATTGTTGATTAGATTACGCTTTGTGAAAGTTGGACCAATTAATGGCGAAATTAATTTAACTCACCGGAGGTACGATCGTGCTGCACTTTGTTGTCGACATAGAAGTCCATTGGTTGGGGTATCTCAGGGTCGAGTGACTTAATGAGTTAATTGCAGTGCAATGCACCAGGACTATCGAGGGTTGAGTCTATAGAGCTGCGAAGTTAGCAGGATGTAATTGTCAGCCAGGGGTGACGCTGCAGTTGACTGCACTTTAATCTAAACAAGTTTTCGAGGGGGTTGACCTGGAGTCTGAAACCATGCGGTATGTGTGTGCGACGACGACGACGACGACGACTTTTGTTGATATTATGATACGTTAAACGGATGAGCAAGTCGTAGTCGTGGTTGCTTTGTTTCGTGATTCACTATCGATTAAACACTTCCTCTCACTTGCAGCGCAATTGCCATTACACTTTCGCACAGATTCTCTGCTATTCGCTTTTGATTTTCGCATTGAATTCTCCAGGCATTAATTGGATTTTCTTTGCGCACGGAAGAGTGAAAAACTTTATTGCAAACTTTGCGGCCGTTGCTGACCTACATTAAGCGGCAGCAAATCATCGGCAATGGATGAGTTGAAGATTGTGAAATGGAGATTTTCTACGCCATATGCCACAAGATGCTATCATAATAGGCCAATCCGCATCAGAGTCTATCCGTATCTGGGGAATCGACGTTCTCAGCTCGTGTGCTCGTCAATTGCACTCGCTGTACTTGTATATTTTGTTTTGCTGTTGTGCAAGTTTCACCCAGTAACCGAGTTCTGTGGCGACCCGTACCGAACTGCCTGACCGACGACCCAAAGATGAAACACGTGCGCGGGGCTCGTGCTGCGACTGCAATCGACGACCTAAAGAATTGCACTGATGCGTTTGCGGAATCTGTGTCTCAGTATAGACTAGGATGCTCGTTTACTGTTTTGTTGTTGTTTTTTGTGTTTTGGGGTTGCATATCGCATATCGTAAACGATATTCAAGCGTTGCTAACTGCGCCGAATCCGCAATGGGTGAGTCAATGTGTGTGTGTAGGTGGGTGGCACAGTAATGATTCCATTTGTGCGCCCTATTTCAGTCACATTATCCGGCGCTCCTTCCTTTCTCCCCTCGCCCGGTACTCTGTTTATGCTCCAATTCGAGTCCAAACAATAGCGAAAATTGTAACACTTTGATAGAGTGCAGCCACCAGGAAGCAATGCCAACTCCGAGGGCATCTGCAACCAAAAGCGACGCACAATAGCCACGCAGCAACAACAAAGCAATAAGAGTGCAGCTTGGCATGACCCAACAACGACTTCCGGTATAATTTACGCGGCTCCGCTGGCTCCGTCTGGCGGACTGTCCCCATCCCGGCGGGCGATTCGTTTCTTCAATTTCATTTTAACTGCTAAAATTGAGTTATTCAAAAGCGCAACAGCTGGAGAGGACAAGCCTCGCTGGAGGGGAGGGTGAATGTGTCCGTGCTTGTTTACAAAGAAACAAAAACACAAACACACACACACACACACACACACACACACAGTGATAGCCCCTTCAACGTGACAGCCCTTTAAACTGTGAACTTTCGCTTGCGAGCTTTTCGTTTTGCGGTATTGCAATCACAGCCCAAAAGCTCACATGCAAATCTCGAAGCATCCGAATGTCAGATGCAGCTGATTATCAAAGCTTGCGATAAGCTTTTGGGCAGAAGCAGCGAACCAACGTAAGCAAGAAATGAAGGAGGAGGAGGTGAGAGGAGCGCGCTGACGTGTGACACGCGTCCATGAACGCTTATGTATTCACACACACACATGCAAAGTGTGTGCATAAGCGAAGAGGGTTGGCTGCTGTTGAGGGAGAGAGCAAGCGAGAGGGCTGCCATGGTGTACTTGTTTTTTTTTTCGAAATAAACAAAAAACTTGCTAAACTATGAACGTGCAAGCAAGATATAAAAATAACCAATGGCTGATTTCATTGGCAATTCGCGAGAAATAGAACAAGAATAAGAGGGAAAAACAGAGCGAGAGAGGGGGAGCAGTACTGCTAAAATATGTTTATCTTTAATTGGAGCATATAATTCCCAAAATCACTAATAGCGTACTAGTGCAATTGAAAAAAAAAACACACACACATTCAACAAAACATATGCGCGCACACCGCTCAAGATAAAAATGTATGCTCTCATGTATACATACATACATATAGAAAAACTGACAAACACACATCCCTCTCTAGGCATGCGAGAATCGTATACCTGAAAAATGTCAGATAACGAAAGCAGTGTTGCTTATGTAGCACATTTGAACAACCTCGTTCAACAAGTCAGGTTGGCCGAGCGGTCTAAGGCGCCAGATTTAAGCTCTGGTTCTCGAGAGAGAGCGTGGGTTCGAACCCCACACCTGACAAGACAAGTTGGATCACTTTTTTTTTTTTTTTAAATTGCATGCAAAACAAACCAATTTCTCCTCACTCCACTCCACAATGGTTTAAAGCGGATTTTTGCAATTTTGAAATAATCAATAGCGGCACAGCAGACCAGTATTGATACTATTACATTATATGCTCAGAGAGCATTCGACTCACTGCACTATGGGTAAAATGCCGGAAATTTTGGTATTAATGTAATTTTTTTTTGTGATTGATATTTTAGTGCTACTTTCATTTTTTGATTCCTTAGTAACAAGATAGCATAAAAATAAATTTAGAACAAGTCAGAGTATGTAAATTAATCGTTAATATATGTTTTCCGATAATTGTGTGTTGTTGTTGAATTGTGCAATGTATTGCTTGTGAGTATTTTCAACTGTTTACTAACAAACGTTCTAGTGTTCTGTGGAATATTACTTTTGGTTAAAGTTGTATGATTTTAACAAATATATGTGGAATCAAATGGTATTAATGTTTTTTGCCCCTTTTTGTCCGTTTTTGCGAAACATTTAATGTTGTAGGTGTGTATGAGTTCAGTCATGCAGTGTTGCTGGATGTTTGGAGCAAGAAGATACGCGATGTAGACGCTGTTAACAGTTATATTTTGGAAAATATGGAAGAGAATTTTGTAACTAAAGAGCAAAAGATTACAATTTCAAAGAAAGTGAACCAATTTATTGCTTATGTGAACAAGCACTTAAGGAAATGCAACCTATTAAAATAAGTGCTGCTAATGCTTTAGCTTTCTTAATTGAAAATGGTTTTACAAAGCAGCAATATAATAATATAAAAGCGCTCAATAAGCAGCAAGGATGTGATATTTTCCCTCCATATTCAAAAGTAGCAGAAGCAAAATTGAAATGCAGGCCATCCGAACTTAAAATTTCTGAAAGAACAGAAGTATCGTTGCAAGATTTGCATTTGAAGATGGATCTACGGGTCAAAGCACGTACAAACAACGCTTTCAATCAAACGAATCTATCGCCCTCGATCAATCCCTTTTTGTAAGTACAATTATACCGTTAAAACTAATAGATGAAATCAACAATCGAGTTATTTGGATAAATTCATCTCATCGGTGAGATTTTGTCGGCCGTACATGGTACATGAATATCAAATTATAAACCAATTTATTGTTCCTGTTGGTGTCTTTGGAAAAAACGCGTAAAACGCATAACAATAGTTTTTGCATCTTGTGTCCTTACTTCGCTCCCACGCCATTCCCCCAGGGAAGACACCTCCGGATCCACCGGTTAAACCACAGGCAGATTAACACCCACACCTCCTTTGCCCCCCATCCATCTCCCTTTAAAACCGCTTTTATTTGTATATAAATACATTTTTCACTTTATTTTTAAGGATTGTTTTTGTGGGCGGAGATGAAGGCGTGGTCAGATCAAAAAACAAGTAAGAAAGCTACAGTCGAGAATGCTCGACTGTAATATACCCGCTACCCAGCTGCTTGTACATAGTTTATTTGCGGAACAAAAAAACGGCTACAATCATATTTTGACCGTAAAAGGCTATGGACTTATAATATTTATGCAAAGTCAAAATATAAAATAAAAAAAAAAAACATTTTTGCACACATTTAATTTTTGATGCGGGCGGGACTCGAACCCGTAAATGCATAATAGTACTGTTCGTTTTGCAGTCCACAACTTAACCCATTTCACCACCGTAAACGCACACACGATTCGGCACAATGCTGCAAGCAGCGCTGCTTACAGCTATGGAAAACGTTAAGCTGAATAACTTCTGTGTTTATTATCCGATTGTTACCAAATTTTCAGAGATCATCTGGCTAGCTATAGTTATCATGTAAACCGAAAATGAACAATATAGCATCAAAATCATTGTTATCAATGTTTTTTCGATTTGCGGGGGCGGAAGGGGGCGTGGCCAAAATCCAAAATAAACTTGATCAGCGTGCAATAATAACACATATTGTCCCCAAATTTGGTTGTCCTAGCTCTTATAATAGCTGAGATCTAGATTTTCACACGGACAGACAGACCGACAGACGGACATGGCTATATCGACTCGGCTGTTGATCCTGAGCCAGAATATATATACTTTATGGGGTCGGAGGTGTCTCCTTCTGCCTGTTACATACATTTTCGGTTTGAACAAAGTTATAATACCCTTCTACTCTATGAGTAGCGGGTATAATAAACAAAATCCGAAACTCTATTTAAATCCTAATTATATATATAAAAAAATCAAGTCGCTATCTTTAAAATTGTAATTAATACCAAAATTTCCGGCTTTTTACCCATAGTGCACTGGTGGAATATGCCATAACTCATTATTTGTTTGTGGGCTGCAATTGCAGTTGTTGTTATTGTGCTGACAGAGTTTAAAAATGTTACCTAATATTGGCTATTCCACCGCACGCTGCACAATCTTCCGGTTGACCAAAGAAGGAGCTCGAAACAAACAAGCAGACCCAATTGATAGCCCGCGCACCTGAACCAAAGGGCCCAACAAAGGGCCATCAAATGCCGTTGACTCTGAATAATTAATAATCGTTGAGCTGTTCGTTATGTGTCTATTGTCTTGGCGTGCGCTTTGTTATGTATTCTGTTGCATTGCGCAACGTTCGTAGTCCCAACAAGTGGAAACAAATCAATTGAATCGAAAGATTAACTGTTAAACAGTCTAGCGATCAGGAAATCAATAAGACAAACGTAAGCTTTTCAATTTTTATACCCGCTACTCATAGAGTAGAAGGGTATTATAACTTTGTTCAAACCGAAAATGTATGTAACAGGCAGAAGGAGACACCTCCGACCCCATAAAGTATATATATTCTGGCTCAGGATCAACAGCCGAGTCGATATAGCCATGTCCGTCTGTCTGTCGGTGTGAAAATCTAGATCTCAGCTATTATAAGAGCTAGGACTACCAAATTTGGTGACAATATGTGTTATTATTGCACGGTGATCAAGTTTATTTTGGATTTTGGCCACGCCCCCTTCCGCCCCCGTAAATCGAAAAAACATTGATCACAAGCGCAATTTTGATGTCATATCAATTTCGGTTTACATGATAACTATAGCTTGCCAGAAGATCTCTGAAAATTTGTTAACAATCGGATAATAAACACAGAAGTTATTCAGCTTAACGTTTTCGCTGCTTGCAGCATTGTGTCGAATCGTGTGTGCGTGTACGGTGGTAAAATGGGTTAAGTTGTGGACTGCAAAACGAACTGTACTATTATGCATTTACGGGTTCGAGTCCCGCCCGCATCAAAAATTAAATGTGTGTGCAAAAATGTTTTTTTTTTTTATTTTAGACTTATTATTATTATTATTTTTTGACTTTGCATAAATATTGTAAGTCCATAGTCTTTTACGGTCAAAATATGATTGTAGCCGTTTTTTTTGTTCCGCAAATAAATGATGTACGAGCAGCTGGGTAGCGGGTATATTACAGTCGAGCACACTCGACTGTAGCTTTCTTACTTGTTAGACCATGGATTTTAATAAAATACATGTTCTATTGTGTTTGTCAAAATGTGCGTAACAGGGAGAAGGATGCATCTGCGACCACATAAAGTATATATATTCTTGCTCAGGATCACTAGCTGAGTCGATTAAGCCATGTCTGTCTGTCCGTCTGTCCGTCTGTATGAACGCCTATATCTCAGAAACTAAAAAAGCTAGAGCCACCAAATTTGGTGACAACACTTATGTGAATCATACGCTGTAAAATTTTTATTAAAATTTGGGTCACGCCTACTTCTGCCTCCGCAAATCGATAAACCGTATAGCAAGCGCAATAAAAAAGCTACAGTATTCAGTTTTGGTGTGTATTATAACTCTCACCACCTAAACGATCGCTGATTTTGGTTCCGATCGGACAATAAACATAAAAGTTATTCAACGTTTCATATAGATTTGCAATGCGCACACTGCAAGCAAGCTTTTTTTCCAACTGCTTGGACTGCTTGGCGTCTAACTGAAAACTATATGTTTTGTTTCTTATTTTTCCTTAAAAAACGCGTTTAATAACAGTTTTCTCAATCTGAATTTATTTTAATCTTTAGAAATCCATGGTCTTATACAGTCAACACTTGACTGTAGCCGTTCTTACTTGTTTTGATTTAGATTATTTGATTTAGTTTTGAAGATTTTGGCTTAACATTTATTTTGAAACTGTGACTGATGATACAGATGCACGAGTGGGCACAGATGCTCATACACTCATCGTTATTGAAGCACTTGATTAAATACTATTTTTTTGATTGGAGGCAGTTTGTAAGTGGAGCCATTAATAGACGACAACAATGATTATTTGACAGTTTTTACAGCACGACGATAATATCGATTTTCTTTAACACGTGACTTTTTTTGTTAAACTGTTATTTCGCGTCTTATTGTGTCGCTTCGCTTTGGCCCACTTATACTGCTACCCTAGTTATATGAAATTTTGTATGTGAATACTTTTCAGTTGGACACACTTCCCTGTATACACGAAAACAAAAGAGATTGCATGCTCAGACAAAAAAGCCACACAATTGTTATAATTTCATAATCCAGAGCAAGACAAGCTCGTTTCCATTCTTTGACGGCGGAAAAAACAATTTGAATTGCTTGTGGCATACGAAAATGCGAAAGAGAAGTAAGAGAAGACAGCAGACGAAAATTGTGTAATAATTGCGACATTTTCGCTAGTTAAGAGCCGTGAAGTTGGGGCTCAACGTTGTAATGCGAGTCGCCGAAAGGTAAGCAGAAGATAACTTCGACAAAGGAACTTCGAGCTGACAACTTTGACATTAGCAAGGTTAATTAATAAAAGAAAGAATTTCATTGGATTTAGAACGTTGCATTGAAGGCGGCAAAAACGCTTTCGGCTTTGGCTAAAAGAAGCGAGAACCTCTTTTTCGACCAGACGAGGAACGAGCGGCGAGGATGTGAAACCCGTTTTGCGATGGTAAGTTCTACTGGCCGTGCGTTTCAATATCAAGTTCAACCAGTCAAGCGCAACAAGCTCGGGCTCGGGCTCGGCTTGGGTCTCAGCTCCGAAACGTTGCTAACGGTCTCCATATCCATGTGGCTGCAACGACAGGTTCGCGTATCGAACGCGGGGGACCACAGAAGAGTCCAGATGCATCTGCGAGTGGCAGTTCCACGGATTCGCAGTGACAGCAAGTGAACAACAACCAGTTGAACTTGTTTTCCAGCAGATTTGCAGCAGCCCAGGCCATGTGCATGAGCCTGGGTCTGGGTGCAACAACTGCAGCCGCAGCAGCACCAACAACCGAAACTAACAAACAAACTATATGCGCTGCTGTCCGCTTGGATGAGTCATGCGGAAAACTAACTAACTAGCCCAAGTTGCGGTATGGAAAAACTGACAAAAGAAAAACCCAAAGGCCAGAGAAGGAAATGCTCAAAAAACAATTACATTTGCAACAATAGAAGCTGACTCCGCTGCAGCTGTAAAGTTTATGGCTCAAACGTCACAGGAACATGACTTTAGTTTTGGGCCAACCGAGAGGAGAGGCAGCAAGGTTGGGGGGCTCTCAGTTCAGTGTACCGTAAAGCGGCAAACAAAACGCTGCGCATGCGCAAAACTCAGCGACCAAAACCAGTTTGTTATAGAGCGTGTATTTGGAGTTTTGGGGTTGAGTTTTCTCTTTAGATTTAGCTTTTATTACCTCATGTTTACTCATTTCCCTTTCCTTTCCCGTTTCAGTTGCCGTTGGTGTTGTGGGATTACCCATGCAGGTCGAATGCAACAAAAATTTTGCTACAGCTTGCCACTAATGCATCTAAAGACAAAAAACAACTGCATCCTTCATCCTGGGTTCATCCAGCGGGTTTAATTACTTCAATTGCCGTAGCGAATTTCAAAGAAAGTAGCGCAGTTTCTGTCGATAGTTAAACGTCGCGCAAGTGGAACCAATTAATGCAGACATTGGGCATAAAAATTAAAAACAGGAAAAGCCAACCAGCAGCAACAATTGGAAAACAGCAACCGAAAACGAAAACAATTATCGCTCCGTATTTCCTGCACTGTATTTCGGGCAGCTACCCCATTTGCAGAAGCAGGCGCTGAGAGATTTACCAACGAGTTGCAGTCTGAGATCCAACAAAATTTTCCTATGGGGGTTCCCCTCTGTCAAATGTTGATGGATGGAGTCGTCGTCTACCTCTTCTACGTCTTCAGGCCACTTTTGTGTTTTGTGTTTGCCGCACACATGTTCAGAGATCTTCTACTTATGTGTATGTTTGCACAAAATAAGTGCCACCTCCCCCCTGCCTACTCGGGCCACATTTGGCCAAATCTGTGAGTGATCCATGTTACCAAGTTACCAAGTGCACTTGTGAACATAACACATTGGCTATGAAAATAAACAAATGATTCCAATGGCTTTTTTAAGTTCCAGTTTGTTTTCAGATGACGAAAGTCCTATGCTATACGCAGCTCACAAAAGATACACTTTGTACTCGTCGAGCTTATAACATTTATCATCAGTTTTCTGACAACCCTTTGATTGTGTTGGCAGTTCTCTGTGCAATTCTCTGTTATCGTTCCTTGTGGCCGCAGTTAATCTTATCTTCTTATCTATCATGCTGCAGTTGTGACGGTCATGTCTAGGTAGACCAAATAAAGATACTGACATTATGAGCACTAACTGTGGCTTAAAATAGAAATCTTCACACACAGTTGAGGCGGAAAAATTTGATATCAATTCAGTTTCGGTATTCGAGTTTATTGATTCATCTGTGGACCCATAGTCCGACCAGAAATCCCACTAAATTTGTGCCGTTATAATTTGTGGAGCAACACAGAGTTAGCCGAGTTAAAATGGAAATGTTGATATACGAAAGCAAAACCTGATAAGCTAAGTCCATTTCGGAAGCTTGTTGTATGGCTACATTTGGTTTGCTACGATGCGATCACCACAAACGAAACGAAGAGGTTGCAAAAACCAACGAAAATCCTAATGAAAACAACACTATGCTAATCTTAGAGGCTAGAAAACAAAGGCAGCAATTAATCCACTGACTTTCTCTGTTGCCGGTGCAGCTATTTATTATCTTTTATTATATGCAAACGAACCTTACTTTAAACGACCTTACCTCGCCAAGGTTCGTGGCCAATTGAAGCAATATATCGAGGCGATTGAGTGTCGGGGCAACAAGCCTCTCGCACATATAACTCCATTGTTGTCTGACCAAAATTTTGGGCAAATCCGTTCGGGTTCCCTGGCTGCCTGTGCAGACGTTGGACAGCTGTCGCCCGTCGCTTGTCGGTTGACACGACAAAGGTTGGTTGTATCAACAATCGTTGATCGCATTGAGAAAGAGTCGCGCTGTCAGCTGTGGCGCGTGCAGCGAACCCTCGCCGTTAGGGAGTCGAGTCGAGACTCGTTTATGAGCGAAAGAGAAAGAAAGAGAGAGAGAGAGAGAGAGAGAGAGAGAGGGGGTGACGGACAACTAACTTTGCGAAAATAGACGAAAAAAAAAACGTCGTCGTCGTCATCGTTCGCCATTTACAGTAAACGCAATAAAATGAAATGTGCCTCGCATCATTCTCGATTCTTGAATGGACATTTGCTCCTTCTGCCCGTGGCGGACGAGTTAACTGTTCGCTCATTTCCACACTCAATAATGGCCCTGGGCCAAGGTTTAATGTTTTCGCTCTGCGCCTGCGTAAACATCAACTCACAAATCTATCTTCGTGTTGCGAGCCTTCTTCTTGTTCTCTTTGCTTGTCTTCAACTTCGCCTCTATAAATAGTGCACTGTGTGTGAGTGCGGGTGAGACAGCTGCCTCGCACGCTGCAGCGGCTGGTGGTGACTTTCTTTGTTTCTTGTTGACATTTGCTGGTTGGGGGTGAACACGAGGATGCGCGCCCCTTTTTTTTCCTTATTCCGTTTGCGTTCACGCGTTGATTCATGGTCACGTTTCGAGCAAGTCTTTTTATCGATTGCTTCGGCCTATCGCACTCATTTGCGGGCTTAGCAATTAGCCAACGCAACAAAAAACGCGCCAGAGAAAATGAGAAAACGAGCACGAAAACACAAAAAAAGAAAACAAACATAAGTCCGAACCGAACAGAACATAACGAAGCAAGCAAAACCTTTACTTGGCTTGGTAGGTGGGGAACCTGCCAGAAAGGGCAAACAACGAGAGATGCGCTTACCTGTTGCCGCTTCCGCTGCGGCGTTGGGGAGTGTTAAGCCGGTGTTGTTTCTGCTTCGATATTCAGGGTCAAATGTTCAGTTTCGGGCTCGTACGCTTTCCGTTGTAGCAAGTGAAAACTCAAAATTGTCCGAAATGAAAAAAGTCGAAATCACCATGCATTTAAATCGAGCCAATTTCCGTTGCTTGTAATTTTGTTATATGCTGCCACTTGCAGGGGGCGAAACTATTCCTCGAACACAAAAATCCTGTTGACGTATTTCAAAAGAGTGTTTTGTTTATATTTTAATACATTCATCTGCTCTCATACAAATTGCGATGAGTCCGCACACCGACCGACGCGTTCGAAGTATTTCTTTCGACTGCCCGCGATCAAAAGCGGCAGTTCAACAAACAGCTGTTCCGCGCACACAATTATCGTTTTTTTTAACACTTATCGCTAGCTTTAAATACGATAGCCCGCGTGAATATATATTTCTTAAAATGGAAAATTTGCATTGCCTTTTTTTGGGTCTAGCTGAAGTTGGCGAAAGAAGGCACTCAGAGGAATCTCTGCACCCTGCTTCCCGATAAATCTGTTGCTCAAAATTACTTAATTAAAAAAAAAAAAAAATTAATTACCAATTTGAAAATAAAAATGTAAACATGTGTCAATCCAGATTAAAAACGATTCCGCAAAAAGTCCTAGGATAGAGAAACGAGAAAAAAAACACCCCGCTAAAATCAACTAAATCGCCCAATCTATGTTCGGTATCTCAAAACTGCAAACTGAAATAAATAAATCGCAATCCCAAAACACAAATAACGTATTATTATATTTTATCCGTTAAAAAAGTTTTCTCCGCTAAGTTCGTATAGCGACCGAAGTGTTCGACGTCTTTTTTCGACTACCCGCGATGCACAATTCGAAATTCTCGATAATCACTTACTCAAATTGGCATATATCTTATCGATAGTTCGACTATGCAACACCAAAGCTGTGTTAAAAAATTCTTGAAGTGTTGCGTAACACTGCATTTTAATGTTGAAAAGCATTTTGTGAAAATCTGTTTACCGATAATGCAGAGTTCTGCTGGAAAGATTGTTGCAAGCAGTGTTCTCACAGCATGCAATTAATGCAAGCAGTGCATTTGCATTGCCAAAATGGTGCAGTCGAAAACAAACAGTATTTTGAAAATAACAATTTTTTTTTTTTTTAATGATTGTGGGAAAACCACAAGATTTCTTATCTGGCTTTCTTATTACAAAATGTTAGTTAAAGAAGTTCGTCATAACCTTTAAGAGGTCAAGTTTTCTCTTGTTTCGGAGATTTAAAATGATAATGTAAACGATTAACTTTTAAAGATGTTGGTTTTTCTTTTTATATTGAATGACTTAAAAGTAAAAAATAATAAACGTAAGATTATAGATTACTGGAAATAATTTGAAAATATCAAACCAAAATAAATTTACATTATGTTGAATAATGAAATATGAACTTGGAAATGTGCTATAGTGTTGTTATAATATTGTTATCAGATAAGAGAAATTGATTCAAAATTATCTTCTTTTAATAAAATTCATTAAATGTTGTATAACAGATTTTCACACATGTTTGTATTTGTAAAAGTTCACAGACCAGTTAATCGCAAATCTGACATCATAAATTAAAAGTTCAGATCCCCTGTTAATACGCAGTAAGTGTTTTTTTTGCATTTAAATTGACGGTCATAAGGCAAACTGATCGATAAAGCGGTTAACTGCAGATCCAGTATCTTCATGTCTCGGCTTTCTTCGACAACTTGCGCGAAACGACAACGCATTTCGCTTCTCATTTTGGATCCGCCCCTGCGCATCGCCGTGGAGTCAATTTTGCCAGACTAATTGAGCCTAATTGAACTGCTCGGATCTGGAATTGAACATACGATTTCTCTGACAATTGATTTTCCTCAAATCTATAAATTATATATTCCATTGACGAGTGCAATAATCGAAGTTAAATGAACTTTGCGTATCTCGGTTGCTCCAGTAAACTGAAACCTGAAATGCCTGCAATCCGAACTTCTCAAGTTTTTAAGCGCTCGTCTGCGCTATAATAAATACAATAAATAATAAATAAAGAAATACCACAATAAAAATACAAGCTAAAAAGTTTTTTTTTTTAGAATTTAAGTTACTCACTGAAATACCAATTACTCAATCAAGTTGTACTCTCACTTCCATAGAATAATGCTAACATATATTTTATGTACAATATTTAATCGAAACCTTATATTATATTTTAATTTAAAATTAAATCATGTTCTGTTGCCATGCACTAAAAAAAAAAAAAATATTTAAACTACATCGAATATGGCAGGGTATTTCGAAAGTAAATATTATAATTAAGAATGTGTTTACTCTACTTTGTTTTTATGGCAGCAAGGCGAATTCGCTGAATCGGCTTGAAAACTTGAAAGCCATTCGGGAAACTTCTCGTTCACATTGAAGTCCGAGATACGAAGGTTACGAAGTGTGAACATACATTATGTTTGATCTCACTACGGGGTATAAATGCATGTAAGCGGTATAAATGCATGTGAGGGGAATCGCTTAGTTTCGAAAACAAGTAGTCCAAATAGAGCAACCATATACGGCCGATATATAAACATACAATATATGCATACTTTCCATATGGCACACGCTAATGAACTACGTCACCGGAGGGATTAGGGGTGAGTGCGAAGGGGCTCAGCTAGCCGGGCCAACACAGAAACAGTTCGTAGCCCTCCTGCCTCGGTGTTGCGCTCAGTTGTCGGCGACGGCATCAAGCATAAAGTCACGCATATCGGAACCGCTCTCTAATTGCTGGAACTAATTTCGCCGATACAAACAGAGAGGAGAGAGACACAAAGAGAGCGCGAGAGAGTGGGAAAAACAGTGAGAGGTGAAGAGCGCGAGGTGGTGGCCAGCTGGCAGTGTCATATCTTCGGAGCACATGATGGATACTCGTTCGCTTGGCTATATATACCACTGCCACTGCTAGCGGAAGGTATCGCAAGCATATTGCTTCAGTCGTTCAGTCTTCGCTCGGCCTTTCATCGCACAGCTTGCTTCCACTCGGGTTGCCCAACAAAAGGTAACGCATTTGCGGACAGAGCGTGCGTGCGTTTAAAGAGAGTGCCTCCTCCTCATGCCTCATTCTTTCGTGCGAGCTTTACTGCTAGTTTGTGAAATTCGGACCGAGTTCTGAATTTCGATTGCGCCAGATCCCGCCGGCTTTGTTCGGTTAAGGCCGCAACACGTGTTGCCCGGCGACGGCAATTATCGCGAGCAGAAAGACCAGCTTCTGGCAAGCTGCTTGCCCGTTGTACGTTAACCGTCATCGTGACGGCAAACCGCACACCGCAGGTGACCGTTCTTTCTGCCTCTCTCTCTCTCTCTCTCTCTCACTCACTCTCTGCTACGTAACAGAGCAAAGTACACGTCAGCGTCATTGCAGCCCGCGTCCGCTCGCATCACGAGATACGCATTCTGAGAAGGCGATTCGCGAAAAGCATTAGAAACAGCAACAACAATAGCAACCACAACAGCAAGAACCAAGCAAAGAACACTCAGACACATTCGCACAGTGATTCACCGGCAAGTGGAAACTCGTCGTCGTGCCACCGGACGCAGTCGCAGTCGCCGCCACAGTCGGAACATTCGGAACCTTGACGACAGTCGCTCGTGCTACGCCGACCAAAGCAGACACATAAGCGCACGCGAACATGGGTTACGACGAGGTTATTGTTCAGCTGGGCGATTTCGGACGCTACCAGAAGATAATCTTTCTGCTAATCGGACTCACATCCATTCCGGTCGCTTTTCATAAGCTCGCCGGCGTCTTTCTGCTCGTTCAGCCGGACTTCCGCTGTGCTCTGCCCTCTGATCCGCCGAACGGCAGCTTTGAGCTGTCGCCGGAGCTGAAGCAGCTCGCTTATCCGTTGGACCAAAGATGCGAGTACTACGACGTGCAGGTCGACAGCAATGGCAGCTATCATCGGGTCGGGGAGATGACGCACAGCTGTTCTCGTTACATCTACGATCGCTCCAAGTACGAGAACAGCGCTGTCACCGAGTTCGACTTGGTTTGCGGTCGCGAGTTTCTAGTGGCCACCAGTGACTCCATGTTCATGTTGGGCGTCCTGTTGGGCAGCATTGTTTTTGGCCAGCTGAGCGACAAGTATGGCCGCAAGCCGATCTTCTTTGCCTCGCTGGTCATTCAGGTGATCTTCGGCGTGGCAGCCGGTGTAGCGCCCGAGTACTTCAGCTACACCCTGGCCCGCCTAGTGGTGGGCGCCACCACGTCGGGTGTATTCCTGGTGGCCTATGTGATAGCCATGGAAATGGTGGGTCCGAACAAACGTGTTTATGCCGGCATCTTCGTGATGATGTTCTTCTCGATGGGCTACATGCTGACGGCTGCGTTCGCCTACTTCATTCACCACTGGCGCTGGCTGCAGATTGCGTTGACGCTGCCCGGGCTGATCTTCATGTGCTACTACTGGATAATTCCCGAGTCAGTGCGCTGGCTGCTGTCCAAGGGACACAAGGAGAAGGCCGTCAAAGTTATCCAAAAGGCGGCGCGCTTCAATCGCGTGGAGATTACCAAGGAGGCCTTGATGGTGCTGCTGGATGAGGATGGCTGCTGCAAGCAGGAGCAAAAGCTGGAACAGAGGTTGAAGCAGAAACAAAAGAAGCCGGCCGATGAAAGTGCGCCCTCGATGTGGGATCTGCTGCGCTATCCGAATCTGCGCCGGAAAACGCTGGTGATCTTCTACGACTGGTTGGTCTGCACCGGCGTCTACTACGGCCTTTCGTGGGGCATGAGCAAGCTTGGTGGTGATCCGCTCTGGAACTTTGTTATCTCCGGTGTGGTTGAGCTTCCCGCCTACTGCCTGCTGCTGCTGACGCTCAACCGCTGGGGGCGTCGCTCGATTCTCTGTGGCTGCATGCTGGTCGCTGGCATAAGCCTGCTACTGACAATCATTGTGCCCAAAGACACCAACTGGCTGATCATCGTTTGCGCCATGGTGGGTAAGCTGGCCATCACCGGCTCCTATGGCACCATCTACCTCTTCTCCAGCGAGCAGTTCCCCACAGTGGTGCGCAACGTGGGCATGGGCGTTGCCTCCATGGTGTCCCGTCTGACAGGCATGCTGGCGCCCTATGTGAATGCCCTGCAGAGCATCTGGCCCCCACTGCCATTGGTAGTGTACGGGACACTGTCGCTGTCCGCCGGTATTCTCTCGCTGCTGCTGCCCGAGACGCTGAACCAGCCGACGCTAGAGACGATCGCGGACGGCGAACTCTTTGGCAAGAAGCAGCGCTCCGATGTGTACCTCGAGACGGGTCAAGAGCTTCGCGAGACACCGGAGAAGCAGCCGCTGAACAGGGTCGTGGCCAATGGCAATGGGCACAAATTCTAGAAAAAAAAAGACATGAAGATAAGAACACAAAAACCGCTCACAAACTTTGCTTTGGCATTCGGCTGGCTCGACTAGCGAATGCTCTGCGCGGAAATCTAGGTAGCTACTCGACTTTAAACTACTCTCTAATCTTAATATGTATAATCTACTCGTAGTGGGGCGGGGTCACAGCACGCACCCGTCTTTAGCGTCACATATTCCTATATTTAGTTCCATGATAAAAGACAAAGTATTATATTTCAGAAATCTCAAATGCATGCCAAATAAGAAAAGAAAACCACAGACTTTAGCTGGGCACAGTGGGGTAGACAGGATCTTCACTCATTTGTGATCCGCTCTCAGTCTCCTCGACGTACTCCCCCTCTTCAGCTACGACTCTGCGCCATGTATATATTCATACATTGTGTATACTCGTACATACTGACAGAACTGCACTCTAACGAATTTGGTAGAAAAGGAAACTCAGCGTACTTACCTCTACGTACTTATGTATTTTGCAAGTCCCACATTTTATTTTGTATTCGCCTGAACCAAAGTAAATGAATAAATGAATATACGAATGAATCGATAAATAAATGTTACGTGTGCGACCTTTGTACGACTTTGCCACTCATCTGATTTAAAGACTCAAAGCTAAACTGAAGCGATTCTCATTATACCATTCGACCATTGAAAATGGTCAAAAATGGTATACTAAGTTTGTGCAATTGTATGTAACAGGCAGAAGGAGTCGTGGCAGACCCCACAAAGTATATATATTGTGACTCAGGATCACTAGCTGAGTCGATTGAGCCATGTCCGTCTGTCCGTGCGTCCGTCTGTCCGTTTGAACGTCTAGATCTCAGCTATTACAAAAGCTAGAGATACCATATTTTACATGAAGGTTCCTGTATACCGAGTAGATCGATCCTGTGTAGATCGAGTTTATTTTAAATTTTTGATGCCACGCCCACCGCCCACGAAAATCGATAATTTTCGATTATCAGGAGAAGTATTGAAGTTACAGCTTTCTGCTTTGGTATGAACATAAATAATTGCAATATAAATCTATTTCCCAAATTACAATCCAATCGGACGATAAACAGAAGTTATCCATGTTTCCGTTTTCCGTACTTCCACTGCTTGCGCCTGTGCTCGCGTCGTGACGTCATCGTCACGATGCTTCGTTTCAGCCGTGGCATGTGTAAAGCTATGCAGTTTTCACATGTAGATGGCGCTGTTCAAAAATAGATCCAATTTAAACAATAGGTGGCGGATAAACTTGTGCAGCGTTTTTTGATGGAATTAAATGTGTGATAATTTGTTTCGAAGCTGGGCGAATGGTATCTTACTGTCGGGCGCGCTCGACTGTAGCTTTCTTTACTTGTTTTCATATTGGGCCTGTCTAGTTTCGTTATCACGAGCCGTACACGAGACACGGCGCGACACGACTCGACACGACACGTTTCAAAGCAAACTTAAATTAATTAGAAATAAAGTTACACTGCGAGAAAAGGCGATACAGTCGACCGCGCCAGGGTGCAATTCACATTTATTTATTTCCATTTCATTGATCAACACTCAAGTGACTCAGTGGATTATTCAAATTATCGCAATATGCACAACGTGTCTCGGGGCTTGTCTATTTGCATTAAGTTTATTATAGCAGAGGGTCGCGTGTTTTTGGCGGAGACAATGTTGCAAACAGAGAGCGCCGTGATAAGCGTTTTCGTTCCGCGACTGCTGATAAGAGAGATTACAAAGAGAGGGAGAGAGCGAGTGCGGGAGAGCAGCACGCTGTGTGGAAAATTGCCAATTGAGCGTGCAGCTAAATCCCTTCGATGCACCGCTGCCTTTCCCGCTCTGCCACTTCTCCAATGTCACAATGCAGCCCGCAGTGAGGCAACGAAACTGCGCACATCCCCTGCTCGGCTGGCTCATCTCCCATCTACCTGAGTTGCAGCTGAGATTACACGGCTTTCCACGTCTTTCACAGCGGGGTGGAAATGCTGAGTGAAGAGCGACGCCTTAGTCGCTCGCGCTGGCGCTGGCATTGTTACTGACGCTGCCGCTACTGCTGGCGCTGACGATGTGAATGGCAGATATGGACTCGGGACTTAAGACGCCGCTGCAGAGCGCTCTTACAAGTAGTCGTGCACAGGCATAGATCGCGAGCGGTTGGCTCGAGCGGGAGCAAGACGAATCACACGCTAAAAGATAAATTTACGCGCATATATATACTATATAGCAAGACGTAAATAAGCATTTCCAAAGCCAAGTCGGCCGATTGCTTAATCAAACAAGCTTTAACTGGCACACGCGGCGTATGCGCAACGGCCTACGCAAATTCGATTGAGAACGAGTTGCGCCCTCTACAAGTCGCCAACTGCCCCAACGTCTGCTGCAGACAGGGGCGATCATTGAACCTCGCGCTCAATCGTACGACCGTAGCAAGTACACGTCGCCGTGATTAGTAATCCGTATCGGTATCCATATCACCTCCTTCACTATCTCCAATCGACAATGGGGTACGACGACGTCATCACACACCTGGGTGAGTTTGGCCGTTATCAGAAGCGCATCTATTTGCTACTCTGCCTGCCGGCGATAGTTTGCGCCTTCCACAAGCTCGCCGGCGTCTTCCTGCTAGCCCGCCCCGAGTTTCGTTGCTTGCTGCCGAACGAGGATGCGGCCACGGCGCGCTTCGAGTCGCTGCCGCGCGACAAATGGCCGCTGGCCTACCCCAACGACAGTGTGACTGGCCAGGCGGACACCTGTGAGTACTTCGACGTGGACTACAGCGAGCAGTATCTTAGTGGAAATCGCACAGCCGACCACAACGGCACCCTGCGTTGCGCCAGCTACCTCTACGATCAATCCAAGTACTTGACCAGCGCCGTCACAGAATGGGATATGGTCTGCGGTCGCAGCCTTCTAAGCGCCACCAGCGATGCGCTGTTCATGGTAGGCGTGCTGCTCGGCAGCTTCGTCTTTGGTCAAATGTCCGACAAGCTGGGACGCAAGCCCACGTTTTTTGCCTCGCTGGTCATCCAGCTAATCTTTGGCGTGTTCGCCGGCGTGGCCCCCGAATACTTTAGCTACACCATCTCACGACTTATTGTGGGCGCCACCACGTCAGGCGTCTTCCTGGTGGCCTATGTGATAGCCATGGAAATGGTTGGTGCATCGTATCGTCTCTTCGCCGGCGTCGCCGTGCAAATGTTCTTCTCAGTTGGCTTCATGATGACAGCGGGCTTTGCATACTTTATCCACGATTGGCGCTGGCTGCAGATTGCCCTAACGTTGCCCGGGCTGCTCTTCATGTGCTACTTCTGGATCATACCCGAGTCACCGCGGTGGCTGCTGTCGAAGGGACGCAAAGAAGAAGCCTTTGTGATCATCGAGAAGGCAGCGAAAGAAAACAAGGTGGAGATCCCGAGCGAAATATACGAGCAGCTTATCGAGGAGGTCGCCGAAAAGAAGAAGGCCGACGAACTGGCTGCCTCACAGCCCTCGGCTTCTGTGTTGGATCTGCTGCGCTATCCCAATCTGCGCCGCAAGACGCTGCTCATCTTCTTTGATTGGTTTGTCAACAGCGGCGTCTACTATGGCCTCTCGTGGAACACCAACAATTTGGGTGGCAATCAGCTCGTTAACTTTGTCATCTCCGGCGCCGTCGAGATACCTGGCTACTCGCTGCTCCTATTCACTCTCAACAGGTGGGGTCGCCGTGCAACGCTGTGTGCCACCATGTTGGTTGCGGGCATCAGTCTGCTGCTGACCATGGTGGTGCCGAGCGACATGAACTGGCTGGTTATCGCCTGCGCCATGATCGGCAAGTTGGCTATCACCTCGTCGTATGGAACTGTCTACATCTTTACCGCGGAACAGTTCCCCACAGTGGTGCGCAACGTGGGGCTGGGCGCCTCCTCGATGGTGGCACGCATGGGTGGCATCCTGGCGCCTTATCTGAAGCTGCTTGGCGAGATCTGGCGTCCGTTGCCGTTGGTCATCTGTGGTGCGTTGTCCCTCACTGCTGGCTTGCTGTCGCTGCTGCTGCCCGAAACACTCAACAAGCCGATGCTGGAGACGATCGAAGACGGCGAGAACTTTGGCAAGCGGCGGCGTGCCTCAGAGACCGAGGAGGAACTAAACGTGATGTTCAATGGCACAGGCAATGGCAGCGCCAAGGCGAGCAGCTGATGGAGCATATGACCGTAGGCGGAGAGGCAACGAGGCAATTCCATTGGCAGCTTCGGCAAATTTTGGCAATTTGCATTAATTTTCTACGTCCGCAGGAACGTGATGAATTGATGCAATGCGCTGTGCGCCTCGATTTTATTTACATTTTATTGTCTATTAAAACAAAGCCCAAAAATAACTAAGCACGCCCGTTGCGCATGGGAAGCAATGAACTCTGGCTCAGTTTGTCTCATGTTCAATTTGTATATTAAAGATAAGCCGTACCCCTTACGGAATTAGGTCTTCAGGTGGTGGAATACTACGCTAGATCCGCAAGTCGTCGACTCAGCTGTAGCGATAAGAGGGCGAGCACAACAGCGTCGGCTTTGCACTGTTTAACAAAATTCGAAACCTAAACTAATTAAACCCTAAATAAATTCATTATTCATTTTTATCATAACTTATCGTTTGCTTAAAATTCTGGTAAATGACCCAATGCTCTTGCTAACGTTTTAGAATATTTCAAGTGATTCACTTTGATTCAGTAATCGAGTACGCCAGTGTACTCGCGAGTCTCACTAGAATTGTTTCAGTTACAAGATGCCACTATGAATTGCTGGAAAGTGCTATTAATGAATCTAAAAATAATCATGAAGATGTAGAGCAAATGAACGAGAGATTTTACTAAAATATATGGGGAACATACAACAGACGAGGTCGAATTGATAGTAACAAATTTTGTAGTACATTCTTTTTTAGTAACGCCCTAATCTGTTGAGATTAATAGAGTAAATAAGCTTTCTACTGGCAACTGGAATCACTATTGTCTTGTTTAAACAACAATTTAAACAATACATAATAATTGAAGGCTAAATAAAAAGTGGGCTATGTGTCGAACTTGATCTTTAAATTGCCTGATCGCACGTCTATATGAGTGAATATTAGGAAATTAATAGGAAAATTATGATTGCTACCTATGGATCTTGGTCGATAACAAATATCTACATAGGTCGACTGTATTTAATGAATATACCCCTATAGAAAACATATTCTATTATCCAATACTGCCCCTAAGGTTTTTTTCGAATTGTTAAAGAATTTTTAACCAACAACCCGGAACCAGAAATCGCTATCTCTATGTTTCACTAATGTACATATTTAACAAAGTCAATTTACATGATGCCCACAAAAATATTATTCAAACTTTTATCAATACAAGTCGTTTTTTGTTTTAATTTAAAGTAATTTTCTTACCAGTTTTGTACTTTCCTTAGGTTGCGTACGATTACTACAAATGGTACAGCCGCAAAGCAGGTAACGCTTTTTAGCTTACCGAATGTATTTTGCATTACCGACTGCCTCAAAGTATACAACGGTTTAATGAGGATAGCCCTTGCCATTTCGCGATACATGTCATTTGAAGTTTTATTGATCAAAACACCCCCAACTAAATAGATGTAAATACACGTGATAAGCTATAGAGTTAAGAGAACACTTGACTTTGCTTTCAAAATATTCAAGTGAACTATGCCTTTATTTTGTACACCTTTTAATGGACTTACCTTTTGGCAGTGAAATACCAAAATTAGATGTACTCATTGTGGGCGCTGGCCTATCAGGCCTGACGTCTGGCGTTAAATTGCTGGAGAAAGAAGAATCGCTAAACTTGAAGATCATTGATGAGAACTTACCTGGCGGATTGATTCGAGGCGCCGATAAGCGATCCGTTAATGATGAACAAAAGGAAATGATAAGTTTTATGCAGAAGTTAAATGTCAGCTTGGATAAGCCAGATGTAAAAAAAGATGGATCCCTTAACCGTTGCTGGGATCTGGATCGAGGTTTGCTCTCTGGTCTGGTCAAGTTTGAACTGGAACGCTACATAAAAATGATGGAACTGCGAATGAAAAAGTACAACTCGCAGCGTGTACAGTTAGTTCTGGTGTTCGGTGAGCAAGTGGGAATCGATTCTAAAAGCTCTTTTGTAAATTTTAGGTACCGTGATCGTGCGCCATCTATGGAGCGGCACATATGCTATCACCTCTTCTTCGGACAGTCCCGTAACTTCATGTTTAACGTGGTGGAATTGGCATCAGGGATGGCTCCTAGCGATATCACGTACGACGAGTTCATGGGCCTGTGCAGTGGCTGTGGAGGACTCTCTGTGCTCATCAATATGTAGGTGCGTTCTTGTCAATCATTTTTAGACTATAGCACACTGCTCTTACAGGTACCTCAAGGTAAATGCCACGATGGATGTCTCCTGCGAGCGTCTACTTGAAGCCTTGCTGGAAAAGCTCAAGCTCATAGAGATATCGAGTAATGAAAAAGTCTTGCAGATTAATCATTTTAAGGATTACGTCGAAGTGATAACTACTCAAGATGAACCATATATAGCACAAGCAGTTATCCTAGCTATACCATGGGACAGAGTCAGCCAGCTACACTTCAATCCGCCTATTCCAAGACAGTACACCAGCGCAATAAGGCCCGCCAAGGGTCGGACAAGATTGTTAACCCAGTACAACATGCGATACAGCAAGTCCTACTGGGTCAATCGTGGCTTCTCGGGCGAGTTCATGAACATTACGCCGATGATGGTGGGCAACGAACGGCGACCGGCCGAGTATGGTGGTTACATTCTGCACACCGAGCACGAGGGTAGCATGAAGATGATCGTGACCAGTTTGCTGGCGAAGACATTCGGGGACGAAATGCTAGAGCCTCTGGACTACAAAGAGGAAACCATTGAGATGAACGGGGCGCTGGGTAAGCCGCTGACGCAGCCCTGGATGCGGGTGATCTGGTCAAGCTCGTCTGTCGCGGCGACCAACAATCGCAACCTCATGGGTGGCGCCGTGGAGAGCGGCTTGCGGGCTGCCATCAATGCATTGTACGTGGTGCGACCGCAGGTTGTAAGCTGGCGGGACCTAAAGGGCGTCGGTGAAAAGCAGCAGAGTGCATTCATCACTCCCAGCACTATAGCGGCTTTCTTCAGTCGCTTCAACCTATACAATTTCACGTTCTACAGCGTTTTTGTAATCGGCCTTATAATGGTGCTTAACTACGGCTACAACCCGCCCGAGTAGACTTGCCTATAGTTTTATTGCTCTTTATGTGACTCATGGTACGGGGATTTAATTCGTTTGACATTGTCAACGCCAGGGGGCACTTCCCCTATTCTCTGTCAAGACTAACCCCCGCTCGCTCACTATATATACTATACAATAGAATAGAAAATGTATTACTATAGAATGTGTCTTACTATAGAATTACCGTTATATTGCCCTCGGTTTATTCCACATCGGACCAGCTAAGAATGAAACTTTTTGCATAATTCTAAGCTCGCTTCGTGGGTAGTCATTCACTTAAACGGCGTGGCGCGTCGCAAAACGACGAATACAGTGCGCCACCTACGCCACACTCAAAAATGAGGTTTCATCAATTTCTATAATTTTCAGCGCACCACTGGGGATGAGCTTTTCTCCCATTCAAGCATTGCCTCGCTAAAGCTAAGCGTATAAATATCGGTTCAAATTCCTATTTGGCACCATTTTACTATATCAACTTCAATAAAATTAAATAAAATTAAAATTTGAGAAAAGACAATGTATTATTGTATTTCGTTATTCAATGTCTGAGTGTATTTGCACTTCGTATTTTCGAATTAAGACTTTGTGTTATAATTTTATTTCATGCTCATTTGGTTTGTTAAAAAAATTACTGATTCTTTCGTGTTTCCTGTAAAATAAAATACTTGGTATATCTCAAAAGTAATTATTTGAATTTCTTTTTGTGTTTATGCACTTTAACATGATCTTAAATAATCAAGGCCGGTTAAGTGCTTATTGTTTATGTTTCGGTATTAACCCTCGGGCGTGTGTTTTCCTTGAATAAGCAAGCTTAGCCTTTGCTCCTGAACGGTACCTGAGCTTCACCGCTTTGCGATCTATTGATCTAAAATCGATTGCACACATTGTCATGTTTAATCATGTACAAGAGACCGAGACGGGTTTCAATTGAGAATTATCGTACATCTCAGCTCATCTCTAACTTATTGCGTCTTAGCGCCAATTTAAGTTTTCTGTATTAAGCCCCATTTATATGTAATTTGCATACAAAACAGATCTTATATTATATTTATTTTGACAATTTATCTTTGATTGAATTAAATTTGTCATTTTAGATGGGGGTAGCACAACAAGTTACACTGATAAATGGGTGCATGGAGTTTAGGTCAGTTTGGTTTGGACTTAAAAATAAAAGTAAGTGTGGGTGTGTATCCGATAATTGAGAGAGGAGTGGATGAGCGAGCAGCTCGGCTTTTGTGCCCAAAATACCCAAAAATAGCTGCACGTGCGTCCCTAGCAAAAAACAACAACAACAAAGCCAAGACCCACCCACCATTCAAATACAATCGAATTTTCAATGAGACATGCCCATGTGCATCACGACTTGAATGGAAACACGACAGCAGCTCGCACGGCTACCCGCACAACCCGGAAGCCAATAGAAAGCTCTAATTGCAACCTCCTAGACGTAGATCTATTGGATCGCCATTCGTCCCTCTGTTCGACAAGGTAATTGTCTTCGCTGTGTTTTTGTTTTGCACTTTTAAACCGTTACAATGCCCCGTTAGACGCGCAACAGTTCTATGCATTTTTCACAGTTTAATGAAAACGGAATGCGTGATGCATGTGAAACTGAAATGTTAATAAAGTAAAAAATTGTAAATAATATAAATGGGTATTTAGATTTTCGCCCACTGGTTAAAGCCCATGGCTGTTGCTTACGTGTATTATTCGTTTTTATTGTTATCGGTATCGGTCGTCAATAGATCGATTGACGTACATACAATTTGATTGAATTGATTGAGTTGAGAGCCCTCGAGAGCTACTCGTATGTGATCTAACCGTTAATACATTAACCCTCAATCGAAATCCCTCAGTTGGGGTCAATGCATAGAAATCTGGTTCCAGTTTCCATATCTTGCTCGAGTAAGGTGAACGATCCCGTCATCATCAATCGATCGAAGGTTCAGATATGAGAAGTTCTCGATAACAATAGCATACATAGTTATGTATGAACATTTCAGAGTTATTCGAGCGAAGATAATTATCCCATAGATTACAGATATTATTATACATATATGGGTATTCAAATATCGCATTGTTTTCAGGGAACTCGACAACATGCAATCAAGCGATGATGTAAATTGTGATGTCTCTTTTTCAAGAGGTTTAACATTCAGTTATCTTTACACAATACTTTCAGCTCTTTGGCTTTCTTTGGAAAAAGAGCTGTTTAAAAATAGAATATATTTTTTGTCTTTTAAAAAGTATGTAGAAAATATATAGACTTGGAATAACGAGCGACGAATCAAAGGAAACCAAAATGTAAACAATTGTAATTAGAAATGTAAATGGCTTATGTAAATTATACGAATAATTATTTAGCCTAGGGTAGAGTACAATCAAATCTATGTATTAAATAGGGTTTGTGTTCATTAAAAGAAGGATCTGTTGCGAAACCTACAAAGGTTTCAGCTGCTACTGAATATAGAGTGCAAAAGAGGGCGAGGTAAATATCAATTTTCTCATCCCGGCAATAGTAAGGGATGTTGTTACATAATTGGCTTTGGAATAAACGCTCACACTGTAAAAAAATGCATGTGTATGTGTTTGATTATTAAAAAATTAAATATTTCGATAAACGAAATTAAATCAAGCAAAGTCATACCGAAATAACATAATGAAACATATCTAATATCAATTAGAACTCAATGTATGATTGTTCTCGGTGCTTGAAAGGTCGCTTTCCGAATCTACCTAGGGAACGTAACAAATTTCTTCAAAACCGACATAGTCGTCGTCAAATAACATCCGTTTTTCGCGATGTGATTTATCAGCTCGGCTCAGACTCTCGGCCGTACATATTATGTACTCTATGTATGCTTCCCCCGAAATTGTGTAGAATGCTATTGTCAATTGGAAATAATCTCTCGGCGAGCGGGCCGTGGCTTCTGAAACGGCTGCAGCACACACACAACTCTCAAGCAAATCCCCAGCATAAGTAAATGGAACGGGAAGAGCAGAAGCCGAGCAGTTCCGAAGCAAATCGGACCCGGAGACGAAGGCAGCGATAGAGACAGAGGCAGAGCAAGTGAAGCGCACTCGCAATCGTAATGAGTGTGCGTATATGTACTAAGTGTACTATGAGTTTGGGCGTGTATGTGTGTGTGCGTGTGCGTGTGTGTGTGTGTGTGTGTGTGTGTGTGTGTGTGTGTGTGTGTGCCTGTCTGCTATTCTGCTTGCCTGTCAGTCGATCTGTCTGCCTGCTCTCCGCCTGACGGTCCAGTCTGTCTGTGCTTCTATCTGCCCGCGCTAGTACAAAACGTTGCAATCGACCTCCCGTGGGCTTAGTTTGTGAGACGCCTTCGAAGCGGCAAGTAGTTGGTAGCCCAGCAAGCGATTGCATCGAGCCTCACGTGCTCGAGAGTTCATTCAAATTTAGAAACATTGCCGCGCAGCCGCCCAAAAAACACAAAAAACAATAAGAAAACAACAGGGCAAAGAAATTCAATTTTCATTTATGTTTATTTTAAAAGTTAAGAAAATTTTGACAAGCGCAAATTAAAGCAAAACAAACGTGTTGTTGTTTTCGAACCGAACGAAAAACCATAGGCAAAAAGAATTGAGAAAATAGAAAATAGAACGGATAGATAAGCACAAAATCCACGACGCAGTCGTAGAACGTTCAGAAAGTGAAAGTACAAAATAAAATAAAAATAAACAACAATAAGAATAAGAAAGAATAACAAGATCGAAAAAAAAGAGAACCACCTTTGCAGTTGCTTTCGCTGTCGTTTCTTGCCGATCGCATTTTGCCGCTGCACTTGGTGGATCGAGCGCCTTGCTTGGTGGGTCCGCTTGCTGCGTATTATCAGTCTGGATAAGGGGAAGCGAAAACATCGAAAAAAGAATCACACAGTAGTCGGTGTCAGTGTCAGAGGCTGAGTGTTGTGTTAATGCACCCGTGATCGTCGTCATTGTGTATCGTCCGGCAATTGACAGCAAGATCTTCTATACAAGTACATCGCATACATACTAACCATATTCGTGTGTGTTCATATTCATAAAAAAATCTGTGTTGCGACTTTTGTGATTTCAATTGCAATTGAACGATTAATTGGCGCAGATTATAAATAGATCGGCATATAGCCTCCGTTTTCAAAGCCAAGTTCAGTGTCGTTCCCCATTGAGTGGAATCGTATTTATAGAATCGCTCAAATTATCAGTTTGTTATCAAGGGCGGCCAAGTCGACAGTCGATTCGGGCTGGGAGTCCTGTTGAGACCGTGTTTATTCCACAAAGGAAACTGTGATAAAGTGCAATGGGCAAGTCGAAGGATAACCCGGAGAAATCAAAGGAGCTGATCAACGAGCAAGGAATGAAGGATCTGCTGACCAAGCAGCTGGAGATTGTCGGTAGTGGCGGCGCATTTGTTTGGTATGTTCGTTGTCAAGGTAGCCTTTCTAGGTGCAATTATAATTGCTCGAAAGTAGCTCGAGAGTAGCTCGAGAGGGAAGTGAAAGTTATTCACCTAGGCGACTTGACCTATACTTTAATTAATGCAAGTGTCGGCCGGAAAGGTCAGACCATATAATTTCGATGTGCTACTAAATCATGTCGTTCTAGTCAGAGCTGAACTGATCAACCGATCTCGAAACGCGAGAACTTGAAGTAATTTCAACCAAAGTAAGATAATTTATTTTACGGCCTACGGATAACGTTTCCCAATATTCTTCTATTCTGTTCACATGCATAATTAACACGCGACTTGCGTGCGATTAATCTGTGTAGACCGTAGATCTGACGGACAAGGCGTTCTCAATTTAATTAAAAACAAATCGCGCCTTTTAATGATAATGGGTACGGGCAACCTGATGATCGCAGAGTAATGAGAATCGCGTTATTAATCTAAAAAAAAAACCGTTCCAATTATTAATGTAATTTCATGCAACCTAGTCAGATAAGAGCACGATGGGGTACACGCACGCGCTGCTCGGGGGTGTCAAAGCCGGAAGGACGTCGGTAAGTCGTTCAACTGCCGTCTCGAAAATTTTAAAACCGCGACGAGTGCTTTGAATTTTTAAGATCTTCGTTCAAAATTGGCCGCTTGGAACTCAAATCTCAAATATGTAAATATTGCGCATTTCGTTCCGGTTGCCCGATTTGATTAACGATCAGTGACGTAGCCCGTTTACATTGAAAACATTTTCGATATACAGTCATACAATAGTATATACATTAGTAACTACTGGCTCACAGATGCTTATGTGTATGAAATGTTTATATATGCAGCACATATAATATGGCATCATGTGCGGAATTTTCAATGGCCAAAATTGTGAGCCTAGCTCCGCTACATGTTTGCATTTCGGAATGTGTCACTAACCTTCACAACTTTTTGTTTTTGCAATTATCAGTTAACGTTAATATTTTGATCACAGATGAAGAATTCGGAGATCGGGCATGGGGGAGATCGGGTTGGGGGGTTTTGTTGTTATTGTCATAATAATTTGCATTTTAAAAAATAAAACGTTGGCATAAAAAGCAAATGATTCCGAGAGATGCTCGTGTTAATGTGCGAAAGATTGGAGTTGCGTGTCGGAAACAAGATAATGACAAAACTATAGATTAAATATCTGGTATAGATCTAAAACGTTGCAATTAGCGCCAGCTACAAACTTTGTCATGTAAATTTCCTCGATTTTTTTGTTGTTGATCTTGGAAATTAGAGCCTGCCAATGTATTTATTCCTCGCTTGCTCTTGCAGGGCTATCTTCTTTCTCTGCGTCACCCCCAACATACTAAATGGTTTCCATGTCTCCTCCTACACACTGCTTGGCCATCTGCCCGACGATCAGTGGTGCGGCGTAGAAGATCTGAGGGGTACAAACTGGACGCTGGCACAGAAGCGCAGCATAGCGGAGCATGAGCTGAACTCGGGTGGCTGCACTGTCTGGGACTGGGACTACAAGCAGCTGAGTCACATGACTTACGAGGCGGCGCTGAATTACACCAGCCACATGGCGCAGATTAACCAGCCCGCTGTTGTCTCCTGCAAGTCCAAGGGCAACTACGAATATGAGCATCCGGAGAGTACCTTCGTGGCCGACTGGGAACTGACGTGTGACCGCAGCATTCAACGGACATCGGCTCAGGTCTCAATTTCACTGGGGAAGTTCAGTGGGTCTTTCTCGTTTGGTATATTGGCTGACAAGTAAGTTACTATTCCGATAATAACCCGATATCTTGACTATGAAGTTGACAACTTTTCAGATTTGGTCGGAAGACATCGTTTACACTGGGTGCCGCTTTCTTCATTGTGGGCAGCATTTTTTGCAGCTTCTCACCCTGGTACAGTATATTTTTGGCTGGTCGTTTCGCATTAGGAGCTGCTTCGTCCGGCCTGTTTTATCCTGCATTTACGATGAGTGAGTAGTCTCGCTTAGCTTGACGATTTTTCCTATACAAATAACTTTTCTGCCTTAGTTGTGGAGAATGTTTGCCTCAAGCATCGCTCCTGGATGTCCATAGCCTTCTCTGCCTCATATCCTGTGGGCATGATTCTGTTGGCTATAACAGGCTACCTCATACAGCCGTGGCGATATCTGCAACTCGCCCTAACCATACCCTCGCTTTTGCTCATCCTTAACTGCTAGTAGGTTGACCAGCTACACTCTATAACTAACTTGAACTAATATGTGCACTCGTTACTTTCGCAGCCTTATGAATGAGTCACCACGCTGGCTGATCACAAAACAGCGATACGACCGCGTCTACAAAATTCTCTTCAAGCAGCCCAGCCACTACGAGGTGCAGACCGCAATCATGCCAGCCACCGAAGTCATTAGCGATAAGAAATCCGTGAGTTCAAAATTACTTATTGGTTGCCAAGCGCACGTTCTTAAAAATCTCTTGTTTTAGCTGGAGCCCACGTCTCTGTGCCAGAAATTGACAAACGGTCCGCTGGAGCTGTTCGGAAATCCCAAGGTGCGCAAGCTGATATTCACCTCGTACTTCATGTTCTGCGTAACCTCGCTCAGTTACTATGTGACAGGTAAGTTGCCTAAGACTGGTTATCGGCAAGTCCCTTATTCTAATTTTGTCGTTTCTCCTCTATCCAAAGCCTTAAATGCCGCCAACCTGTCAGTGAGTCGGTATCTCTATATTATAGCCACTGGAGTGGTGGATATACCTTCGTACCTGGTGCCCGTGATTATGTTGCGGTTTACAGGACGACGCATTACCACAATGTTTCTGTTCATGTGGACAGGAATATCGCTACTCTTAGTGCTTTCAGTGCCCGCTGGCAGCACCACGTGGATTGTCTCGTTTGCTATGCTGGGTCGATTTGGCATTAGCGCCACATATTCAGTTGTCACGCTCTACACGGCGGAACTTTATCCCACCGAGATTCGGAACTCGGCATTGGGCACCTGTTCTACTTGGGCACATGTGGGTTCCATCTCGGCACCCTACGTGGTCGATGTGCTGGGCGCACTGGGCTGGTACATTCCAACAACGATTTGCGGCTGCTGCGTTTTAGTAGCAGGTCTGCTGACACTAACGCTCCCCGAAACGAGTACGGCAAACCTTTCCGACAAGGTTGAAGATGACTCAAGCCAAAGCCACGGACGGATTGAGAAACCTGAAAAGCAGTAAGATTAAACCAAACGCAGCTTGACATGCCGCCTGGTTCTCATAGACTTGTTAGAGTTAGATCACTCATGCTACCTACTACATTGTGTTTATACAGTAATCGTAATGCTATCCAGTACTCTAGGCCTAAGTTTCCTATATTTAATTGTTGTTAATTTTACTTTTCCTTGCATTGTCGAAGCATATTTGTATGTATTTTCGTACCTGTTTTCTTTGATATCGTATAATAAACGCGTTATACATATGTATTTTACTCGCCTGCAACCGTTATATCTTCTGCACCAACAGCTGTACCCAGTCGTAGTAGGGCCGCGTCACCGTGTAAATGCTCGGCATGCCCTTAATGCCACAGGTCAGACCGTGGGAGACCAGGCCATAGATGTACTCGCGCCCTGCACTTCCGTATCGACATATTAACGGACCTCCCGAGTCACCCTGACAGGAATCCTGGTTGTGTCCCAGCGCGCAGACGGTATTCGCACCATTTTTTGGTGCCCAGATGTGTCCGATAATATTCCGACACTGTTGGTTACCTATCACTCGCACCTCTGCTTCGAAGAGCTGCTTCTGGGATGGCCCAGCATGCCGGGTGGCTCCGTACCCGATGATGCGACAGGATTCTGAAATAATTTTTGTGTTTAGTAGCAATTAAAGTAAAATATGTAAACAATATGCAGTAATCGAACCATTGTATTTAGGTTGCATTCCATGAGGCGGAACCTTAGCGAACTGCATTTCTCCTTTCATTTGGTTGCGAAATGGTTGATTCAGGTAAAGAAGAGCTATATCGTTGCGGTAGTTGGATCTGTAAAAAAACTTAAGGTGTTTATAATCCGCTTCTTATTTTTGTTGAGTAAAAAACTTTCTATTGAAAATGTGTGTGGACAATACCTTAATTTAATTAGTAAATTGAGTTATTTTCTTATATATTTAAATATTATCCGTAGAATTCCAACGTTGAAAACTTTGTTTAATTATAAAGCGGTTTAAAGTGGATTGTTTCTTTGCTTATGTCTTTATAAAAAGATCTTTCTATAATGCAACTTTTAAAAAACTGGCATTAACAAAAAGGTTTTTGAAATAAAAAACTCTTGATAACGAATAGGTCTAATTGCTACTAGTGAGTTTATCTTATTTATTTATCTACTTATTCGAGAATACGTACGGTTGAAAGTAAATATACTCAGCTCTCTCGACGCCATAGGGTTCCAGATAATTTACATTTTCGATGCTCTCGTGGCCAATAAAGGCAACAATCTGGTCAATTCGCCTGATTTTTGAATCGTAGTTGTAGGTTATTTGCATCAAATTTCTTTAAATCATATACCTACTTTCTCCACACACAGTGAGCAGCAGTCAATATCCAGCGGTCACTAATCAGACTCCCACCACAAAAGTGCTGGTAGCTCCTTCTTATACTGCGACTAATATTACTCCTGCTTTTGAAATAAACATCCTGCAATGAAACCATAAAGGGATACTGAGCTGTGCCTGTAATACGGGAGCATTTCAGAACGATTTTTATTCAAGGATTTTTAGGCGATAAGTATTACCCTTGCTTGAAACAATGCGACCACCAACAATGGGAACTCCACGGCAGCCCGGGAAAACGAGCAGAATAAATAAAATAACAATCAGGATATATATTAACACGTTACTAAAACCACCCTTCATGCTGGAACTTTGAAAATATACTAAAGTACAACCGTGAACATTTCCAATAGAACAACAGTTTCCGAATTAATAATACACAAACAAGAATAATCGCTCACAAATGAAAAAGCTGTGCAAATAATTCAAGTGAATGCGCTGGTTAATTGTTTTGAAATCTCTACAATGGGCCAACACGGGTATCAGCAAACTATTCTAATGCCAAGGACTTGTGTGTAGAATTTATGAAAACAAAAACTAAAACAAAATAGTAAGTATGTCTTCTTTTAAAATTTGATGAGACATCTTTCTGTTTTTAAATTTACCTAACAACCTATTGATTAAATTCAAACCATCTGGCAGCCTTGTTAGCTTTTCTGGTTGACTGGCAAAGACCTCCGCTGTTGTACTAAAAATAATTTTCTGGTCACACTGTTGCAAGCACAGCTGATTTAACGTGCACAAATTCTGTGAATGGTCAGACGCCATTGTGTTCACGTTACGTGCGTTGCAAATTGTAAGTGCAAAATATGTATTAAATTACTTTTTCTGTTAATTAGACCCTCTAAAAACGTGGATTATTGAAGTATATTTGTTCGTTGGCCTCGAGTCCAGTGTAATCTTTGTAGATGAAAATGTTATGACAAGCTGCAAGCACACATTTGTTTCATTGTTTTCATGTCTGCAATTATTTTGTTTTGCTCGTTTAAATATGTATTTCGATCAACTGGCAGTGATAAACAATTCTAAACATTAGTTAGTACTATAAGTTCGACTTAAATCAGTTTTGAACATTAACCTGAATTAAAGGTGACAGCTCATCCTGAGCAGCGACCCCGCCCATATATCAATTTTGCTTTATACCATTTCTACTTGCTGTAAAATTGATTTCTTTAAGCCAATCTATCAAACTCTACAAATCGGTTTTTTTAATGCATTATGGATTCTTTACAGAAGTATAATGTCACAGAGTGGTGGTACTCCATCGGCAAGCAATCCAAGCAACCTACATGGTGGCAAAGTCTTCATACAGCGCGACTACAGTGACGGCACCTCCGTTAAATTTCACACAAGGCTTCCCCCAGAACTGGAAGGCATGGTAGGTGTCACTTTGGAAGTATTTGCCCTGTATTACATACTCGACTAACTATGATTGTCTTTTTTCAGATCGAACGTCATGTCTTCGAGGGTACCATTAACAGGCTTAATGAGTTTTATGCTGAGGCCGAGGAAGGTTCGTGTGGCACCTACTGCGAGGGCTGCATAGGTTGTGTTACGGCGTATTTGATATACATGTGCTCCGAGACACATTATGAAAAGGTATGTAGTATCAGATAAACTTAAAACAAATAGAAAAAGAAAACCTACCAAGTTTGTAACTATTTGTTTTCTCTCTGTCCAGACGCTTCGCAAGATATCCAAATTTGTTGCTTCCCAGAACGAGCGCATTTATAACCCAAAGGGTCTGCAATTAATCGACCCAACATATCGCGGGCTTCGTGTCATAGAAATTACCATATTCGATCGTCCTGGGCGAACGTGACTTCCGCTTTCTCATTCAGCCAATGAGTTTTTCATGTGAGACGAGAGCGATACCACAAACTAATATTTGTTTTAACAACAAGTGCAACAAGTCAAAGCCATTTTGTGTGTGATCCCTGAGACCCACATCTGTGCAGTCAGCAAAAGCTTTACCAAGGCGTCGACGCGTGTGAGCATGCGTCCGCGCATGACTGTGTGCCCAATAGATCGATACTTCTAAGGATTCACCTTTATCATGGCAGCGCAGCTACCCCTAGAGCACGTGCAGTAGTCATAAGTATTCAATAATGATGTCACCGTTGCAGTCATAAGCGAAAAGTTTAACAGTACAACATTGTGTAGTCGTTTGGCAATGCTGAGTTAACCCTTACCGTGTTAGTTAGTGCAAGTATTAATGCGTTAGCAAGCAGCGTCTTGTTAGTTGTTTGTTAAAAAAGATAAAAGCTACTGAAACTGCATTTGAGCTAAGCAATAGTTACACACATCCATTTTCTTATACATACTTACATACATACATGAAAACTTACATGCCTGCGTGAACAGGTACGAATACATTTGTCTATTTTATTGCTTTTATTAATTCAAATCTTTACTGTATTCGTTAACGTAAACAATCATATTATATATATTTAAGTTTCTTATTTAAAAACTCGGAAATGTAGCTTATGCATACATACACTGGAATAGTTAAAGTACATATGCATAAAGTTTTATATACAAACAAGTCTTAAACGATTTCAAATAGCGCCAAATTAACTTAAAAATAAAATATAACCAAGTGAAAAACTGTTCAAATTTAATAAAAATCAACATGCAATGCAATGCATTCGTTTATAATAGTATCTTTTGAACTTAAACTTAGTCATACAATACATCAGCAAGCGTCGACTTGTTCATGACTTGTACATAAGTAGTTGGGTGTATATTTAAAAATATTGCTAGAACTTTTTTGATCATTTTTAAAAGACAAGTTGATTCATCATTTTTAGTTTATCTTTTCTCCAAATAGCAAATTGATCGGACAATAAACTCAGAAGTTATGTTCTATAGTTTAAATCAGCGCTGCTTGTGCTGTTTCATATTTTAAATTTGTTTTAAGGCGTTTTATAAAACCTGCAATCTACCATTTTAAACTGGCTATCGCAAAACGTTTCAGGAAAATGTGGTTTTAATGATTCCTGACATTCTTAATTCCAGCTCAGAGCTGTAGGTGTATAGCCCCGAAAAAACCCTATCTTATTCTAAAATATAAGTAAAATTATGAATTTTTAATTTTACGGCTGCGTTGTGTGTTTAATAGGTATGAATATGTATGCACTCCTTTATATACATACATATATTTATATATATATAATTTATTTAGAATTTCTTTAAGCAAAATAATAATGTTTCTGTCTTGTTTCTCTAGTTCATATCAGTTTTGCGTAGCTTAGCCGTGCCTTATCTTCTCGCCTAACCCAGAAAAGCGGCAAATCGGCGAAATCGTCAAGGTAGATTGTTTCTTCACTTTCCCGCATCGTTCATGTTCTTGGGTAAACTAAGCAACGAGTTAATCAGCTCCGAGTTGCGCTTTGGTAGTCTTATGTTCGGTCCTAAGGAGTTGCCCAGATAGTAAGGATACTTGCAGGGGTTGCTGTTTGCTTGTACGGGCTCAAATCGAGCGGCATTGTTGAACCAGTCGTACAAGTCCCTGTTGTATTCCTTTCCCATGTAGCGTTCCTCGTCGGGTGTGGCCTTAGTGGAGCAGGTGAAGCAGCTGATCATCATCAGCAGAGCAATTGCCAGGGCGTAGTTTGCCATTGCCATTGCTAAAGGAAAGCAAAAAAAAAACAGCTGAGAACGACTGGACCAAAGTGACTGGGACTCCTGAATGAGCGAAACTTAGACGCTGCACTGACTTATATACACGACTGGGGCAGCATTTGAGCTAACTACGGAATTAGGTAAATCACAGCAGGAAACCGCGCGCGTACCCAACGCATCAGTGTCAGTTTCACGGCAAATATGTCAGACGCAGGCAAATAAACCTCGCTTGCCGGGAGTATTCTCAGGGCCAATATTTGATTATGCAGTGTTTTATGTGCGTGGCACAAGAACAACGTAACGCAAAAACAGCAACAGCATCTGTGTTTGTGCTATTTGTCCTTAGAGGTGGAGTCCTGCAAAGAGATTGGTGACGACAATCACATTGTGCACACATAACACATATGACCTCGACAGATTAATTTCTGACTAAGTGTCATAAAATAGATCGCTGCTTTAAGTATCCTTTCGGCTTTTATGATTGTAGCCGAAAAAGGCCGCCACACGAACAGAACCAACGAGAAAAGAATCCATATCGAAAGATTAAGCAAACAAAGCTCTTTGGGACAGTATTTATCAAATATTTGCACAAGAAAATGATAACGCTGTTACTTTTTGGAGCTAGCTAGCTAGTTTCGAAATATTTGCAATAGTTTTTAAATATATTTAACTTTTAGAAAACAGTAATTCAGATTAAAATATTGGTTTATTCACAAACTGGGGTCCATTTTTATGTCGAGTAAACATAAACATCTTGGGATCTGTATTGCTATTTTATTGGTTTTAAAAACCACTTATTACCAGCAAATAAAATCTAAAAGCTTGGGTATATTACAATTCTATACGGTTAAGATACCTAAGCACTTTGTTTAATAGACACAAAAAAATCTGCTGATTAAAGTATTCTTGTTTGGTAATTCCCGCTAAAAAAAAAAGAAAACAATTTGCACATCTTGTGGTAACAAGAAAAGACTTATTGCAAATATGTATTGATTAAGAAATTTGGCAACAACTGTTTAAATTTGCAAAAAGATTGTCAAATTCGTTGGGTATATATCTGCCAACTCCTATAAAAACCATGCCATGTGCATAATTTCAACACAAGTTCGTAACGAATGGTATTGAAAGTTGAGTGATAATGCGAGTGTCTACGTGTCTTTTTGTCTGTATCCTGTTGGCTTTTTGCATTATAAAGGACACCGAAGCTGTGGCCTGCACATCTTTGAACCCACCCAGTCCGGATCCATGTACCGATTGCACCGATACAGCCAACGCTGACAATGACGACTGCACAACAACAACCACAACAACTACAACCACGACAGTGTCGACGGTAACAAAATCATCGGTTAATCGGAAACGTTTTCGTGTAAGGATAAATAATATCCAAAGCTTCCGTACCGTAAGGGTCTATCGCAATGGTAATAATGCCAATAGACTTGCTAAGCGCGGGACATCAAACAATGCTCGTGTCGTAGGTGTGATTGTCGGGTAGACAAATTTCTTTCACTCGATTATGAAAATAAATTCGCCTAACTGATTATCTCTTTTTAGTCTTTCTATTGGAAATACAGAAAAGTGTTAGTTATCTAGTCGCTGTTGTTTCTTAAAAATAAAATGATAGCTCTACCAAAGATCATCAAAGTAGAGGGGAACAGAAAATAGGATAACACGTTATAGGTTTAAGCAAGTAAAGACGGCTACAATTGATCGCACCGGCAGCAGATACCCTTCGCCCAATTTCAAAGAACCGTCACTTTGAATTCCAGCAAAAATCTCTGCACAGATTCTCCCGCCACCTATGCAACGTATTCCTATTAGATCTATCTTTTAATAGATGGCGCCACTGCGAAAATATAATAGCAGTCAGCTCTGCTTACTTGTTCTCACACTCACATACAGATTCATATACAGATTAAGCCTGAAGTAACGCGTCGCAACGACGTCGAGACGTCGTGATCTGCTGCTAGGCGAGCAGAGCAGCTGAGCTTTGAAAACTGTTTATTTGAATAACTTTTTATACCATTGCAAATGGTATATTAATTTTGGCCAGAAGTTTGCAACGCACCTTAGAAGACATCTCCGACCCTATAAAGTATATATTTTCTGAATCAGCATCAATAGGGGAGTCACACTAGCCATGTCCGTCTGTCCGTCTGTCCATCTGCCTGTTGCAAGACAAACTAGACTCCTATATTTATAGCTATCTTGATAAAACTTGGTACACATGATTTTTATTGCTGCACGCTGTAAATAAGTTGGAACGAAATCGATATATCCTATAGCTGCCATAGAATCTATCGGTCGCATTTAGTTATTTTTTAAGATAACGCTAATCAACTTTTTCTAGCTATGTCTAAGTCCTTCAACGGCTTTGAAAATTTTATGAAAGTTGGACCGATTTATGCATGCCAGAATATAAAGTTGTAACTTCAACACTTTTGTTATAAAAAAAAATTTTAAAGTTTACTTTTGATTGGCTAACTTTTATCCGTGTGTTTAAAGAGACAGCGAGACGGACAGACAAATGAACACAACTTAATCGACTTGACTAGTGATCCTGAGCAGAATGTATATACTTTGTGTTGTCTGCCACGCCTCCTTATGCAAGTTACATAGATTTGCACTGATACATACATTTGCACAGGGCTCGTAACTCTCTGTGATCAATTTTAATGGTCGGAGAGTATAAAAAGTTATGAGGCCTAGATCTCTTAGTTTTTTTTTTAGTTTTTTATATTCTAAAATCGGAAATTTTAATCTAAACCACATTCATTTATAAAAAAGTTTTGAACACAAATAAAGGCCTGCCATAAAAAAGACTAACATGGAAAAACTGAATTTAAATATTTTCACTCATTAAACTATTTTCCCTCTTAGATTTATGTAATCGACGGTATCTGCTGTAGGTCTTCATAGAAAACAACTTTTGAGTTTTCAATGGTGTGATTTATTTTTGATTTAATTGCATTCTCTATTAAAAATAGTTACACAAAGCTATGAAATGTTTACAAACATCTGGCAAATAGAAAGAATAAAACTAAATTGCACTGTAAAATATGTTATTTGCATTTCTGTTATATCAACTTAAAAATCAACTCAAAACAGATTATGTACCTAATTATGTGTATAGCGAAGGCCAAATTAAGAGAGTGCTAACAATTGTCTATAGCTCATTCAATTCGTAAAGCAAACTTCTTTAAATATTCTTCAATCAAGAAACTTAATGATCATTATCGTTGATAAAGTATTCTGGATTTTTAAACTCAATGGCTCGTCATTGTCAATTTTTTTTTGGTCACAAAAATAATGAGGTGCCTATTAATTACATCCAAGCAAATGTATATATTTATATATGTAACTGTAATCCAGGTAATATCTAATCGGTTCGTAGACATACAAAGTAAGTTAATTATATGCATCTTTGCTCAAAATTTATATGGAATTTGATACGTAGCTATAGTTAAACCGTTATTCAGTTGATACTACGAGAAGTACGTGTATGTATGTTCGTGTACAAGTAGTTGCTAAGTATTCGCCATTTATGTACTTTTTGTTTGAGTTGAATTCAAAAATTGATAAAATTGACACCGCGCAATTCATTTTATAGTTATGTTTACAATTTAACTGTCAATTATCGGAACAATTTACTACTAGTTATAGTACAAAGGTCGAAATAAAATAAATTAAACATTTACGTATCCAATGGATCAATTTACGGGCTAAAATTTTGTGCTGTGCTCACGAATGAGAAAAGTTGCATTATTTCGATTTATAAAGTATACATCAGTATAACTTGCATCTAGTTGTATTTTAGCTATTCTAGAAATATCATAATATTGCTATAGTTCTTATATTTCACAAAATCTTGTAGTAACACACAAGTTGTACGAGTATGTACGTGTGTGTACGTGATGCGTTTCTAACACCATCTATCGGGTGTCTTGTAACATACATACATATAGTATAACTACAAGGTATGTTATCTTTGTAGATTCGAGGAGCTCCTACCACAATTGCAATGGGAGTACGGGTACAACACGTGTCTAGGTATCACATGCGGACTAGTTGTGATAGTTAGGGTACGTCAACCTTGGCAGTTGCCGATAAATGTGTTATAGCCTCAGGGGTTGTTGCTTAAACATTTACAAAACGACGTAGAGAGACATACATACTATGCATTACACAGGTATATAGAAGTTATTGCTAATTGCTATGTAGTATACATATATGTATAGTGTATCTGCTATCCTAGACGTTTTTGACTAGCACGGTTCGGTTGCAAAGAGACTACTTAACACATTATTACTGGTAATCATCTATAGTATTTCTTGATACATATTTAGGTTGGATTTGGTTTTGTTGCACGTGACTACAGACATCTAAGAGCTTAAAGGTAAGTTCAGATTCAAAGAGAGTATACCAAAAGGCCGAATGCGAAGGCGCTTCAACCTTCAGGACCTTAAATAGATCACATGATTTGACATTCACTTAGGTATAATATTGCAATTGTAATTGCTGTATGGGTGTGCGCAAGTGTGTGTTTTCTTCTCTACTTATAGACATATACACGTAGAGGCACCCAAGTGCAAAGAGATTTGATTCGAGGTGAAAATCAAATTACTCGTAGTTAGATAGATATTGTAGATACAGGTTGGATCATAGAATCTGTAGGATTGTTGGCTGGCTTTTGTTGTGCTTCGCACACTCTGTCCAGTCCGTTCGGCTTGGCTAATTAGAAATCGGTCAGCCCCCCTCCGCTTTTGTCAGTCTCACTGCCAGCAGCACTGGAGGGGGTCACCAAACTCTAATTAGACGGCTTTCGTCATAAGAGCGCGCACAGCTTGGAGCGCTTCTTGCTCTTGTCCACGGTGCCGGCGGACGAGGTAGACGACGAGGCAGACATGCGTCCCACACTGCCGGCGTGCGGCTGCGATGGACTGGTCGGACTCTTATCGTCCATATCCTCGCTGACGTGAGATTCGAGCAGCTTGAGCGACGACTTCGGCTTCGAGCCGTCCATGCTGTTGTACAGCGTCTTCGATAGTTTGGAGCGCACCACCTTGCCCAGTGCACCTGTCTTCTTAATACTGAGACGCGAACCGCTGCGCTGGTGCTCCGGAGTTTGGCTATCGTCATTGCTGTGCTGCGACTGTTGATTGCAGTTGAGCGTTGTCACCGTGAACTCGATGTCCTTGATTTCCTCATCGGCACAACCGGCAAACTCTTCCACTGGCTTATCTATGGTGTCGTGATCAATCCAGGTGAGGCCCATTTCCACCTTCTCTGCCAGATCCTGCCAGTTACGTCGATTCTCAAGGGTGCCCTCATACAAGGGCGTTATCCAAGGGAAAGTGTCGCACAGGACGCGGTAAAGTGGCAGACAAATGACGTCGATGAAGCCTACCTGCATCTTGGGCAGCTCATCTTTGCGTTCCCTGCGATTTCATAGTGAAAAAATATGAACCGTTCTATATACATGCATAACCTAGTACACGTACCTGTCCATCATGGCCACTGGCTGTGTGTTGAGCTGCAGCTTCTCCAGATCACCCTGATCAAAGAACTCGTCGGCAACCAATTTGGCAACACGATGCTGCACCTCCCACGGCTTTGCTATGGCACTTACATCACAGGCCGTCATCATCATGCCGCAAAGTACTGTGAGTAATTTCAAAAGTAATACGTTTATGCCTGGTATGCCAGAAATCAACTTACGATCTTTTTTCTCCTCGCCTTGCCAGTCGAACTCGCCATTCTCCACCAACTCAAGAAAAGCGTTGCGCTTTTTGAAATACATTGCCAAGTCGGTGGACAGGATGGCGCTTTCAACCGTTTTCATAACGGAACGATAATCTTCTGGAGAAAGTGCCTGGCGGTAGCAAAATAATAACATTAACTTGCTCAATTTCTCACAATGTTCTCCCCAAACTTACCTGGAATATGTTATTGCCCTCGGAGTTGAGTATCATCACGCACTGATCGAAATGATGATGCTCCATGGTGCTCGTGGTGTAGAGTATGGCCAGCGGGGACTCGGTTTTGGTCTGGAATGCGTTGTTGGTGCCACGATGATCCAGATCGTGGCACAAACAAGCAACAAGCAGACCAAGAATTTCCAGATCCGTCATGAAACGTTCCATCTTGCCAGTCTTCAGCATGGCAAACATTGTTTGCGCCACGTTGAGTGCATGGCGCCAATTGTGGTACTTGACTGGGCGATAGTTCTTACGCACGCTGAGTACCCAGCGACAGAGTACCTAAGGAAGAAAGTCAGCATAGTTAACCTTTAATTTGATCCATAACTTACCTCGTAAGGAATGTGAAATTGTGAGACCAAGTTGCACTGCATGAACATGCGTAGCACGGCGCGGCAAGTGTCGTCATCCACTAGGTCGAAGTCTAGATGAAAAGAGAAGAGACTGTAATTTAAAGAGCCATAGCTCTCTTCTCTTGCTTACCCGTAAAGGTGAAGCTGTACAGATTGTACGCTTCAGCCTCGGCAATCGGATCCTGTGACAGCTTCTCTGTCTGATCCTGGCTAGCCGTGGCGTGATAGCTCAGGCACTCTAGAGCAACCTTCTGCTTGGCCATTAGCTTGCAGGCGTTCTCGTACATCTGTGTGTTGTGTATGCCTAGGCCGCAGAATATAGCGAAGGCTTCAAAAATGGACGCATCCGACTCGGTGAAGGGCACCCCATTTGCCTGTACAGTCAAGAGACATCAGTTAAAACTGAAACATTTGAAGCCAGCTAGCCCCCGTAACCCACCTTGTTTATCAGCTGTGCCACGCCTATCACCGTCTTCTGGGCATTCACAATGGGCATGCAGAGTATGGCGTGCGTGCTATCGATCTCACTCTCGGCCCGTATTTGATTGTGATCCTTGACCCACTCGTGGACATCGCATATGTTCACCGTTTGCCCAGTGGTGGCCACAAACTGTGCAATCTGTGCCAGCGTCGAATGGCTTAGTTCGTTGATGGATGGCCGTGAGACATTGGCCGCCTGATACTCGCCGCCCAACTCGAAGAGCACCGTGAAGCGATTTCGCATCTTTTGCTGCAATTAACATTTTTGTTCATTGAGATTAAAGTACCCGCAAATTGACGGAATATGGGTGCTCTAATTTCTTTCTGGCTTACCTTTTCCTCGAAGCTATCTCCGCTTTTGATGGCCCGCGCGGTGCGCTGTTCCTGCTGGTGCGGTTTCTCAATTATCTTCTCCAAATGACTCTGAAACACGGCATATAAAGTACATAAGCATTAAGTGAATGCAACAAATGGAGCATAAAGTTGGGAGCCCAGAGAGGGGCGCCTCTCCCGCCTATATTTCCATCCACACACCTATACACACGCACAGACATGCTATTGCACATAATTAAGCAGATCTGTTGGGTACTTTCTCTAGGCCCTGACTGTCCTTAAGATGCGGCGGTGTCCGGGCTACTTCGGCCAGACACGAGTTGTTTGGCTATTGAAAGTCGGATAGCTGCCAATTTGTGTGTAATCGAAATCGAGTGGAAAAATCGCTTTTAATGAATTATCAGCGGCAATCGGCGTTTTATTCAACCCGCCCATCAGAATTGGCCAACAAAATAAATTACATGGCATACAATAAATAACGAAATTATCATAATTAATTAATGCTCACAAGGCTGAACCAGTTTATTTTAATTGGTTGCATTCCCCTCCCCCAACTACCCTTTCCTTTTCGTCAATTTCTGATGAAATACAGGTCATACATAAATTTCAATTGTTGCAACATGACAGATTCAAAGGATTTGCCAACAGACATGGCCTGCCTCGTAATGAGGCAATATATGCATGTACCTTATACACAATGTGACAAAAAAAAAAATATATATATATATGGTACATGGCAAATATACATATGTAAATACATACATACATTACACTCTGTGTTTCACCAAGTACAAGAGCGTTTTAAATTGCCAACAATAAATTCGAGAATCTTTTAACGAGGCCTGCTAAGTGAAAATTCGTGTAAGATCGAGAGATATTTTTGATAATCCCAGCAGCATTCAATAGGAAAAGCAATTTACGCATAATACTCAAAGCAAAAAATTGGATTTAAAGCAATACAGTTTACAAAAAATCCTGATTTATTTGCCAGAAAAATAATTTCGAGAACATTTATTTTACGGTCTTTTAATTGAATCTGAATTTTTCAACGTTGTATTTAAATATCAAACAAGTAAGAACGGCTACAGTTAAGTGTTGACAGTCCAAGCAGTTGAAAAAAGCACTGCTTGGAAAAAACACCGTTGAATAACTTTTATGTTCATTATCCGATCGGAACCAAATTTTCAGCGATCGTTTAGGTGGTGATAGTTATCAACAACTCAACGTTTTTCATAGCTGTAAACAGCGCTGCCGGCAGCGGCGCCAGCAGCATTCTTCCGAATAGGGTTAAGTGGTGAACTGGTAAATGAATAGTACTATTATGCGTTCACGGTTTCGAGTCCCGCCCGCGTCAAAAATGAAATTTTGTTATTTTTTCAATATTTGTGTGTGCAAAAACTCTATATATTATTTTAGATTTTATTTCGACTTTGACTTTGCAATAATATTGTAAGTCTATGGCGCTTTATAGTCAATATGTAGCCGTGATTGTTGCCGTTTTTTATTGTTTAGCCAATAATTTTGATGAACGAGCAGCTGGGTAGCGGGTATACAACAGTCGAGCACACTCAAATGTAGCTTTCTTACTTGTTATTCTTATATCATATACTTTTCATTTGGCAAATATCAACATTAAAACTGTGCTGTTAAACTTGTCCGGAAATCAGCCGAGAGTAAAGTACAGCTCGAGTATGGCGTTCACATTGCTCCCATGGGGCTGGAAACAAAATTTGATGACGTACATTGTCGAATTTAATAAACACAGCTTATTCCAGCTTATCGCGTATACCTAACCATAACTATAAAAAATAAATGTGTGAACTTTTTTGTTTTTGCTTCTTATTTACACAATTGTTTTGAGTTGGATCGTTACTTGGGCAGGTGAACAGGTGGCGGTTGTTCACACACGCTTACGCACACGCAAACGCACACACAGGTACATAAATGAACACGGTGTCAGAATATTACCTGCTCTTCCGATATTACAAAATGAAATAAAATATACAGTGCGCATCAATAAGGGAATTGCCTGGCTTGACTTATTCTACCTTCGTAATTCGCTTGGTCTCCCTAGGTTTACACATCGAATGCCAGAGTAAAATATATAAAACACAAAACGCAATGTAAATGGCGCATTTTAATTTCCTTGGGGTGCTCTCCCAGTAAACTTGACAAACAGACAAATAAATAGACAAACAGACAAACAAAATGGCCGCTCTGGTGTTTAAAGCATTTTCGTTTTAATGAAACTGACAGCGACACTTAGCCACAACCATGGCCACCGCAGAGCCAAAGCCATGGCCAGAGACAGAGGCGGAGCTTGAGCGGCGCCCTGTGGGCGCACAGTTGAACTAAGGCATACGAAAGCATTTCAATTCATTCATGAGGCACTCATGTACTCGGGCAAACGAGAACAACAGCACAACAAGGCGAAGCAACAGAATTCATTTGCCTGCCGCTACACTTTACTGGGAAAAGTCGCCAAATTAAATTGCGATTGATGAATTTGAAAACGACAGAGATAGGGATGGGGCGGAGCGTGGGGGGGGGGAGGTAGAAAGAGGGACAGCACGGCAGATGTTATGGCATCATTAAGCACTTACGTTTTGCGGGGCAGAGCGAATGGCTTACCTCCTCGCAACAGTCGAGATCCACAAGGAAAACCGAGCAGCGTTCACATTTGAGCAACTCCCGCGCCTCCGTCATGATTTTGGTGACAAGACACTCGAGATTGTTCTGCTCCTCGAAGATGCTGCGCGCCAAATTCAAAAGGATTTGATTGCGCCTGTACTCTTGGACGGACATTTCAAAGAGCTGCGCATTCTGAATGCCAATACCGCAAAAAGTTAAATACCGCCGAAAGATTTCCACATCGTGCTCATCGAATTCCATGCAGCCTGTCGAGTGAAGGCACCAAATTACCGACTGGGCTTTAAGTTGGGATTGAAAGGACTTACCATTAGTTTTATTTATGATTTGAGCCACGCCTATGATGTCGCCTTCGTAATTGCAAATGGGCATGCAGAGGATCGCGTTGGTTTTGTAGCCGGTCTTGAGATCGATTTCGCAATTGAATCGTGCATCCTGGTATGCCTCCTTGATGTTAATCATCTCCTTTGTCTGGGCTACCATGCCGGCAATGCCAATGCCGAATGGAATGATTATCTCTTCGGCACGGGCCCGCGTCACTGCATCCTTTAGGGCTACCGAAATCAAAGAGAAACGTAATAAAATTGAGATGAGGCGGGGCAAGCGAGATAAGGCATAAATCATTAAAAGGCAGCGCACATACGCGCACACATCGAAATAAATATTAAATTTATAGACAAAATATTCACTCTGCCATGCAAAAGATACACAAGCCATGGCTAAAAGTAAAAAATGCCGACCCAAAATCTAGCTAAAGCTGAATCCGCCATAAGTCAAATGTGGCTCGTGAATGGTGCTGCGTGGCGCCCAGGTCGAGACTCCCAGCTGAATTTGTATGTGTGTGTGTGTGTGTGTGTGTGAAAGTGTGACTGTGTGTTTGTGCATTAATGCTATCAAGTGAGCCTTGGTTATGCGCTAGCTCTAAACTTTTTTTTCCCAACATTTTCCATCTGAATTATATAGCGGAAGCGTTGGCTTTAACACACGAAAAATACACCAAGATTCATGGCAAATTTCTAGCTAAATATGTGCTGGTGTGTGTAAGTGCCTGCGTGTATATTCGTGTCTGTGCGAGAGCCAAAATGCGTTTCACCCAGCATCTATTTTTCATTTAATGGTAGCTTTTCGAGTTTTATGGCCAGACCCAGCGAAAAATTGTATACCCGCTTCCGCTTAGGCTTAATTTGCTAATGTGTTTCTCGCATCACTCAACCGCCTTTCCCTCACCCCCAACTTCTCCACAGGGCTGACCGTGTATTCAAGTGTTTCAAGGCGATAATGAGTACCAATTGGTTTGGACTAACGAGTCAAAATTTCAGCAAGCTAACTTTATCTAATATACGCGTATATTTGCTATTGGCCAAGGGCATAGATTCTGGCAGTTGGTATCAACTTGTTGATTAAGAAAGTTGTTTTAAATTTAGAGTTATTATAACAAGCTTAAGTTATTTTTATAACTTTTGAAATGAATAACGAATTGGCCAACTAAAACATTTCTTTCCTCAGAATGAAAAATTGTAGAAACAAAAAAAAACATCAGTTTCATTGTTTTACAATTCTAATTTCTGACGGGTTAGTTCTTGGTTTAAATCAATTCATATTCATTTCGCTTTCATAGAATTCAATTAGCTACCAATAGTCAAAGGATTGTGCACTTCCACTGCTTATGTGAGAAAGAACGCTTAATTAAATTGAACTTGGTCTGGTTTGTCCAGCGGTTGCCCTTAAGTGTGTTTTGAGTTTGCTTTGTGTCGTTGCTTGGCAACATATTGGACAATGGCTGTAAATCGAAATCGAAAATGGGTAAATGGACATTCACATACACCTTCACATTCACAATGACGCTCACGTTCACATTCCCATTTGCATGCTCACCTGTCTTTTGTGTGACGTCAAAAAGCTTGGCGATCAGATACCTGTTGGTGGGGGTGCCCTTGGCTAGGAACAGAGAGCCACGATCCGCATGGGTTAGCAGGCCGACGTTAACCAATATCTTGTGGCATAGCACATCAATGTCCAGCTCATTGGCCACGTCACGTATTAGCTCCATAAACAGTTCACCCTCATCCAGGTCCATTAGATGGCGTCGACTCTCGGGCAGCGCCTGCACCGACGAATTGGAAAGCTTGCGTGGTAACTTCTACAAAACGAGCAGAGCAGAGCAGAGGCACATGGCCCATAATTGTTAATGAAAGGCTTAGATTGGGTACACGACTAGAACCATGTGGGGTAGTCATTCGCCCTGTTCGAGCTCAGGGGGGAATAATTAAATTCTGCGGCTGTGGGAGTCATTTAATTAACTGTTGTAATTCCTCGGCCCGTTAGCTTTTGTATTAATAGAACGATAAGCCAGCATTATTACGGCAGTCTCCAAAACCGTGTATACTTTGTACGTATGTATGTATGTACATATATATATATAGAATATATGTGTATTTTGAGTACATACATTATGTATGTGACTATTTCCAAGTGAATTTAAATTCCGGCGGCCACTTAACCAATGCGACTTGTCATCTGGCGTTGAAATTCGAAATGAAACTGAGTTCGCTCCGGCCAAAGGTGACCATTAGCAGTTGGCTTAGAGGAGGCAGTCACCTCCGGCCAAGGAGTAATTGAATACCGCCTGCCCGTGGGTTGCGTGCAAAGGCCCAATGACGATGGGGGCGGATCTAAGGCCAGGAATTTTGTTGCGTGCTTTGCGCCTGTACAAGGACCTTATACGGCCAGCCTGGCTATCTTGGGCCATATTTTAGCCTTTGTCCCTGCTCACGCGGCTCACTTACTTGTTGTGGCTCAATTTAGCCAAATTAAGGCAATTTGTTATTGTTGTTGTTTTTTATTCGCTCTGCTCAAAACAAGTTCGTGTCGCTCACTACAATATCGATAATTATGTGTGAGAATAAAAAAACACTTTGTTTGTGGGGCATACTTTCCGTTGTTATTAAATTCCAAATTGATAAACTCTTTTGTATAAATAAGTATGCGGTTAACTCATTAAGAATTTGAAGCGAAAGTGCAATTATATAAGATAATAAAATAACAGAACATAATTCTTTTGGTAACGATTTGAATATCAGTTATCAGTTGATAAATCAAAAATATAAGCTGTTTACATATTTCATAACTCGACATCACGCGGACGACCCGTCGGTTACCTTTCCGTCGGAGAAGTTTGGTTGCCTAGCAAGAATCTTCTATGTTTCTTTGCCATTTTAAGCAATAAATAAAGGAATCCTTTGGGACTGCAACGAGCTCGACTTGAGCGAGGAGAAAACTGCAAGCAACGTGCAGGGCTAATAAAATACTGGCGCAGTACGGACAGTCGAGGTGGAGGATGAGGCGATGGGGCAGATACCACTCTATTGTTTGTCCCTGCACCTTTAGTACTTAAGGACCGAAACTCAACTTTTGCTTGCAAAAACAAGCGCTGAGGTTTTTGCCCCAATGAAGCAACAATAACAACTAAACACTCACACACTTAACAAAGTTTTTAAAGCATTTCTGTGAAAACTGAAGAGAGAGAATACTGGAGGGAGAAGAAGAGCGAAAAAACAAGAAATAAACACACACACACCAAAAAATAAAACCAAACGACTTTGCTTTTGGTCGACTGCAAATTAAAAGACATCCCCAGCTTGCTACTTGATGAAATGGGGGCCCAAAACTCCAGTTAAACCAGTCAATAAAACAACTGTCGGCCTCCGTCTGTCTCTTCGTCCCTCCACCCGACAAATGTCGGCCGCTTGCATTATATTATATAACATGCACTTAAACAAATTGACAATATTGACGGCGAAGCGCAAAGCATGCGCACAACACCTGGGACGCCAGGTGAGACGCCTCGCTGCCAGCAGATTTTGAAGGCGGCACTTTTGTGTTTATGATAGGATCGGCTTGAAATTTAGAATATATATACATAGAGTATATATCTATGTGGGTGTTAAAGGAAACAGTTGAAACTTTAATACTTTCGGCACAAAGCTAAGTTAAAAATTTATTATATCTGAGATCTGTGTGTTTGGCGAAAAAACGGACATGGCTCAATCGATTCGGCTAGGGATCCTGAGCAAGAACATATATACTTTGTGGGGTCTGCCACGCCTCCTTTGACCTATTACATAGATTTGCACAAACTTAGTACACCATTTTTGACAATTTTCAATAGTGTAATGGTATACAAATGCTAAAGATATATAGTACTGTTGTTCTTGACTTTCTACATCCTCCTGCTGTCCCTCGCCATCTCTTATCTCCCTCTTTTTCTTTTCCTGCCGTCAGTCGAGACAATTGTGAGTTGGCAGAAAGAGGAGATTTCCGCCTGCTTTACAACTTCCGCTCTCGCACACGAGAAAAAATTCTTGAGCTTGCATTAAGGTTGATTTGGCAGGTGCACGTTGAGTAAATGTATGTCTCTGCCTGTGTCAGCCTCGGCCGAAGGACTTTTGTTTATTTGCTTAGGGCAGGCGAGGCTAAGACCAATCCGATCCAAGCCAAACACAATCTGCAGAATGGAAAAGTCGAGTGTAGTTGGCAAGCAGCACTTGTTGTCAAAGAGAGAGCAAGTGCGTTTATTTTTGTTTCTCTGCTCCCCAATCTTCTGCACCTGCAACTGCGTCGGTGACTGTGTCTTTGTTTCACGAGTGCTTTAACAAAAGTACTTAAGCCAATTTTAATCAGATGTTGCTCAAAAATAAACCGCAGCGAAAAGAAGTGCGCAAATCAAAAAATGATAATGTTTTAAAAACTTAAGCGAGCGAGTTGTGTGCCATAACTTATTACAGACAATCTGTAAGGTGTGATGCTTACTTAAGTTGAGTACAAAACCAATATTTTATAAATTAAGGTATGCTGCAGGCCAAATTAGATGCTAATCAGGTAGCGACGGATACAGTCAAGCGCGTCCACAGTAAGATACCCTTCGTCCAATTTAAAAAAACCGTTACAAGCTTGTTTTCACACTCTTTATTTTAACAACGAATTCTGCACAAATTGTACAGCACCTCAGATAAATCTGCTACGCTTATTTGCTAATCGACGCGTCGCGACGTTGATGTCACCTTGCAGGAATGGAACTACTTCTGTGTTTAAGTCTTTGTTTAATACTCGTAAGGTTGGGTTTTGTGAGAACGATGGTTAACCTAAAATAAAAAAAATTAACTTGATCTGCGTATGTCTTACAGGAATCTTTATCCCAAATTGGTGTTTCGTGCTATTGTGTTAGCTGAGATCCAGACGATCATTCACACAGACGGACGGACAAAGTTAAGACAAAAGCCTAAAAGTCTGCTTTAAATTTTGGAACTGTCGAAAGAATGGGTACCTACATCTGCACATCCATATGTCAAGTGGGAATTCCGCAGAGCAATGCTAACAATCATGATCTTAATAAAACTTAGACTTGTGTCGAGGTGTTGGTTCAAAAACAATTGATCAAATACAGATTAAAATCATTACAATAAAGGCTGACGCAAATACTGCCAGGAAAATCAAAAATAAATTCTTTTTGCTAAATAAAACTTTGGCTGCTTTTTTTAGCAGCTGTATTTAAACTGCAAACATGGAGAAAGAATTTTGGCCAACAGCAATAGGTATAAAAAGCGCCGGAACTGATTAGAAATTATCATTCAGTTAGCTCAACTGATCCCAACATGAGAATTCAAACGGTAGTGCTTGGCTGTGCCATTTTGGTAGCTTGCTTCATCCAAAGAAGTGATGCGACATGTGCGGCCGCCACCTGCACGGCGGCTGAATGTGCAGAAAGTGCCAATTATAGTGAACCAACTTGCACCACAACCGTAGCAGACCCTACAACTGAAGCAGCAACATCCGCATCATCGGCGACAACCGAAGCGACTACTGCATCCTCCGACTCAGATACCACCACCACTACCGCCAGCTCCAGCTCTAGCTCCAGCTCCAGCAGCACTTCCGATACGACTTCAGCCCTTCTCGCTGCAGCGCGTGCACGTAGAATTCGACGTTTGCTGAGGCGTTTGAGGAACCAAAGGCGGGCAGCAAGACGAGCAGCTATAAGACAGCGCATTCTCGAAAACAGACTCAGAAACCGAAACCGCAACTTACGCAGGCGCAACAATGCAATAATCAGGAATAATAGGAGACGTGTCAACAACAGAAGGAGGAACCGCGGTTAAGCGAGGTAAAATGGAATTACGCATTCTTAAAGCGTAATTCCATTTCCATAAAAAATTTGAATTCGAATAAATGATCGAAATGCATTTGAAAACAGTTATAATTTGGTACCAGAGATATCTGCTCTTTACTGGGATATAAGGTTACAATGTGTTGTACAAGGTGTCGTCAGCCTTAGAGTAGAAAGGTATTTAACTTTGGTCAAACCGAAAATGTATGTAACAGGCAACAGGAGACGTTTCCGACTCATTATTCCACGCTGATCAAGTTTGTTTGGGATTTTGTCCATGTCCCTTTCCGACCTCGTAAATCGTATAAAATACATTACAAGCGCAATTTTGGTGCCATTGTGTTCTTTTTCGGTTTATATAATTATTATTATATGCCAAACGATCTCTGGAAATTTGGTAACGATCGGATGATAAACACAAAAGTTATTCAACTCAACGTTCTTTATAGCTGTAAGCAGCGCTGCCGGCATCGCTCCCACCAGCATTGTGCCGAATAGTGCGAACGTGTACGGTGGTCAAATGGTCTTAGTGGGGGACTGCAAAACGAGCAGTACTATTATGCTCTCTCCAATGCAGTCCAGGAACGGCTGCATGCAATTGAAGAATGGACTGCCAAATGGAATGTGGCCATTAACTCCTCAAAGTCAGCCTGTGTAACTTTTTCCCTGCGGCCCGCAACTTACACAGGTCTGACTTTTAATGGAAACCCCATCAGCAATGTCACATCGCACTGCTACCTGGGAGTACACCTGGATCGGAGACTGACCTGGGGGGCCCACATCACGTCGGTCAAATTTAAGTCCCTGGCGAAGCTAAAAAAGCTCGACTGGCTCTTCCACTCCAGCAAGCTACAAACGAGCTCTAAGGCCCTTCTAATCAAAGCCATACTAGCTCCAACGTGGAATTATGCCATCCAGGTGTGGGGAACTGCCGCCAAATCCCAGCTCAATAGGCTCCGAGTGGTCCAGTCGAGAGCTGCAAGTCACGCATCTGGGCTCCCCTGGTACGTGACGAACAAGGTCATCGAAAGAGATCTGAAAGTTACCCTTCTTGGGGATCAGATCAACTTTCACAGCAGCCGTTATGCCGACAGGCTTGTGGTCCACCCGAACCGACTGGCAAACATGCTAGTAAACCCCATCTCCCTCAGAAGGCTGAAGAGGGTACACCCCAGCGATCTCCCTACCCGGAAGATAATATAACACACTTTGTAGTTAATAACTAGATTAATCTTTCCTTTATGTACTTAGTAATTAAGAAACCACTTGGTCTCATATACCCTTTATATACTCAATAGGTTAAGTTCAGAGGAATTGACTGAACGATTCCTTTTGGAACCCAAATAAATGAAGATATATCCAAACCAACTATTATGCTCTCACGGGTTCGAATCCCGCCCTCGTCGAAAATTAGATTTTTATATCATTCGACCATTGAAAAAGGTTAAAAATGGTATACTAAATTTGTGCAAAAGTATGTAACAGGCAGAAGGAGACGTGGAAGTCGTTATAAACTATTAATATTTTTGTTCGATTCACTAGCCGAGTCCATTGAGTCATTGAGCCATGTCCATCTGTCTGTCTGTCCGTCTTTCCGTCTGTCTGTATGAAAGTCGAGATCTCAGCTATTACAAAAGCTAGAGACACCAAACTTGGCATGATAGTTCTTGTATACCATACGCAGATCAAGTTTATTTCAAATTTAAGATGCTACGCCCATCGCCCTTGCAAATCGATAATTTACGAATATTAAGGAAGTCTTAAATTTACAGCTTTCTACTTTGGCACACGTAAAATAATAACACAAACATCTTGGACTTATGTCGAATTGTTAATTTAAAAACAATTGATCAAATACAGATTATAATCATTACAAGGCTGGCGTAAATACTGCCAGGCAAATCAAAAATAAACTCTTTACGCTAAATAAAACTTTGGCTGATTTTTTTAGCAGCTGTATTTAAACTGCAAACACGTAGATCAAAGAATTTTGGCTAACGGAAATCGGTATAAAAAGCGCTTGAACTGATTAGAAGTTATCATTCAGTTAGCTCAACTGATCCCAACATGAGAATTCAAACGGTAGTGCTTGGCTGTGCCATTTTGGTAGCTTGCTTCATCCAAAGAAGCGATGCGACATGTGCGGCCGCCACCTGCACGGCGGCTGAATGTGCAGAAAGTGCCAATTATAGTGAACCAACTTGCACCACAACCGTAGCAGACCCTACAACTGAAGCAGCAACATCCGCATCATCGGCGACAACCGAAGCGACTACTGCATCCTCCGACTCAGATACCACTACCACTACCGCCAGCTCCAGCTCTAGCTCCAGCTCCAGCAGCACTTCCGATACGACTTCAGCCCTTCTCGCTGCAGCGCGTGCACGTAGAATTCGACGTTTGCTGAGGCGTTTGAGGAACCAAAGGCGGGCAGCAAGACGAGCAGCTATAAGACAGCGCATTCTCGAAAACAGACTCAGAAACCGAAACCGCAACTTACGCAGGCGCAACAATGCAATAATCAGGAATAATAGGAGACGTGTCAACAACAGAAGGAGGAACCGCGGTTAAGCGAGGTAAAATGGAATTACGCATTCTTAAAGCGTAATTCCATTTTCATAAAAAATTTGAATTCGAATAAATGATCGAAATGCATTTGAAAACAGTTATAATTTGGTACCAGAGATATCTGCTCTTTACTGGGATATAAGGTTACAATGTGTTGTACAAGGTGTCGTCAGCCTTAGAGTAGAAAGGTATTTGACTTTGGTCAAACCGAAAATGTATGTAACAGGCAACAGGAGACGTTTCCGACTCATTATTCCACGCTGATCAAGTTTGTTTGGGATTTTGTCCATGTCCCTTTCCGACCTCGTAAATCGTATAAAATACATTACAAGCGCAATTTTGGTGCCATTGTGTTCTTTTTCGGTTTATATAATTATTATTATATGCCAAACGATCTCTGGAAATTTGGTAACGATCGGATGATAAACACAAAAGTTATTCAACTCAACGTTCTTTATAGCTGTAAGCAGCGCTGCCGGCATCGCTCCCACCAGCATTGTGCCGAATAGTGCGAACGTGTACGGTGGTCAAATGGTCTTAGTGGGGGACTGCAAAACGAGCAGTACTATTATGCTCTCACGGGTTCGAATCCCGCCCTCGTCGAAAATTAGATTTTTATATCATTCGACCATTGAAAAAGGTTAAAAATGGTATACTAAATTTGTGCAAAAGTATGTAACAGGCAGAAGGAGACGTGGAAGTCGTTATAAACTATTAATATTTTTGTTCGATTCACTAGCCGAGTCCATTGAGTCATTGAGCCATGTCCATCTGTCTGTCTGTCCGTCTTTCCGTCTGTCTGTATGAAAGTCGAGATCTCAGCTATTACAAAAGCTAGAGACACCAAACTTGGCATGATAGTTCTTGTATACCATACGCAGATCAAGTTTATTTCAAATTTAAGATGCTACGCCCATCGCCCTTGCAAATCGATAATTTACGAATATTAAGGAAGTCTTAAATTTACAGCTTTCTACTTTGGCACACGTAAAATAATAACACAAACATCTTGGACTTATGTCGAATTGTTAATTTAAAAACAATTGATCAAATACAGATTATAATCATTACAAGGCTGGCGTAAATACTGCCAGGCAAATCAAAAATAAACTCTTTACGCTAAATAAAACTTTGGCTGATTTTTTTAGCAGCTGTATTTAAACTGCAAACACGTAGATCAAAGAATTTTGGCTAACGGAAATCGGTATAAAAAGCGCTTGAACTGATTAGAAGTTATCATTCAGTTAGCTCAACTGATCCCAACATGAGAATTCAAACGGTAGTGCTTGGCTGTGCCATTTTGGTAGCTTGCTTCATCCAAAGAAGCGATGCGACATGTGCGGCCGCCACCTGCACGGCGGCTGAATGTGCAGAAAGTGCCAATTATAGTGAACCAACTTGCACCACAACCGTAGCAGACCCTACAACTGAAGCAGCAACATCCGCATCATCGGCGACAACCGAAGCGACTACTGCATCCTCCGACTCAGATACAACTACCACCACCGCCAGCTCCAGCTCTAGCTCCAGCTCCAGCAGCACTTCCGATACGACTTCAGCCCTTCTCGCTGCAGCGCGTGCACGTAGAATTCGACGTTTGCTGAGGCGTTTGAGGAACCAAAGGCGGGCAGCAAGACGAGCAGCTATAAGACAGCGCATTCTCGAAAACAGACTCAGAAACCGAAACCGCAACTTACGCAGGCGCAACAATGCAATAATCAGGAATAATAGGAGACGTGTCAACAACAGAAGGAGGAACCGCGGTTAAGCGAGGTAAAATGGAATTACGCATTCTTAAAGCGTAATTCCATTTCCATAAAAAATTTGAATTCGAATAAATGATCGAAATGCATTTGAAAACAGTTATAATTTGGTACCAGAGATATCTGCTCTTTACTGGGATATAAAGGTTACAATGTGTTGCACAAGGTGTTGTCAGCCATAGAGTAGAAAGGTATTATAACTTTGGTCAAACCGAAAATGTATGTAACAGGCAACAGGAGACGTTTCCGACTCCATAAAGTATATATATTCTGACTCAGGATCAATAGTCTGCAGAGTCGATATAGCCAAGTCCGTCAGTCCGTCTGTCTGTCCGTGTGAAAATCTAGATCTCATCTATTATAAGAGCTGGGACTACAAAATATGGTGACAATGTGTGACATTGGGCCGAATAGTGCGTGTACGGTGGTCAAATGGTATAAGAGGTGGACAGCACAACGAACCGTACTATTATGCGTTCAAAAGTTCAAGTCCCGTCCGCGTCAAAAGTTTAACTTTAAGTTTTGGTTTTGTTATACCATTCGACCATTGAAAAAGGTAAAAAATGGTATACTAATTTTGTGCAAATGTATGTAACAGGCAGAAGGAGGCGTGGCAGACCCCACAAAGTGTATATATTCTGACTCAGGATCACCAGCTGAGTCGATTGAGCCATATCCGTCTGTCTGTCCGTCTGTCCGTTTGAACGTCTAGATCTCAGCTATTACAAAAGCTAGAGACACCATATTTCACATAAAGGTTCCTATGTACCATAGGTAGATCGAGTTTATTTTCAATTTTTGATGCCACGCCCACCACCCACGCAAATAGATAATTTTTGAATATTAAGGAAAGTATTTAGGTTACATTTAGAACACGTAAATGCTGATAATATGCACGGACAATAAATACAGAAGTTATGAAATAAAACGTTTTTCATAGTTCCGTTGCCCACGCCATTGCAGCATATCATCATGCACCGTTTTAGCCTTTGTGTGTGTGTCTGTATGTGTGTGTGAGAGCGAGTTAGTACTAGTTAGTGTAACTACAAAGTTGATTGAATAGTATCTTACAGTCGGGCGCGGTCGACTGTAGCTTTCCTTACTTGTTTTTTTTAACATTGTGTGTGCAAAAACTTTTTTTATTATTTCAGATTTTGAATTTTGGTTCCATATTGCTATGGCCTTTTACAGCCAAAATATATTTGTAGCCGTTTTGAATGCTTTCAAAAATAATTTTGGTGAACATACATCTGCTTGTGCCTTTGTTTCGTTTTAGCGTGTGTAAAGCTGATTGCTATGACGTTTTCATAGAAGGCGCTAATAAAAGATAGACCTAATTTTGACAATAGGTGGCAGATGAACTTGTGCAGAATTTCTTGTTGGATATAATAATGTGATAATTTGTTTCGAAATTGGGCGAATGGTATCTGTCTGGGTGCCCCCTTACTTGTTTCAATTAAAAAAATTTTAACTAAGTTGCGTAAGACAAGATTAGCCCCTCATCAATGTTTCAACCAATTATTTTTGTGTCTTTGTATTAACTTAAATTGAACTAAAAGCTAATGGAATTCGGAAAAAAAACTTATTTATAAAACCCCAGAAGGAATCTTATAAACGAAAATAAAATAACGCAGCTAGGCAAATGGAAACACTGCAACTAAAACTGGAAGCCAAATAAATTGTAACCCTTTTGGATTGTGGCTGCACTTGGGTTTATAGCCAGAAAACAAGACAAGTCCACATAGGATTTTGTGCCACAAAATTCATTAGCAATGGTCACAATAGACGGGATTACTCTTATTCACTTTGCGGTGGCTGGTGAGAAATAATAACTTATCAAACACTATGAAATTTGTAGCTAGAAAATTGTAGTGATGTGTCTCGTGCAACCTAAATTCTGCAGGATTATGTCTTTTGAAACATGCAGCTTTCTTGCTCCTTGAAAATATGCTATGGTTTTTCTAGCCCCCCCACACTCAAGTAGCACTCACCTGCTGCACTGTGGGCGATGCCATCCACTGCTGAAACAAATCGGATGTGACCGAGGGTCGTTTGTGTGGCTTGCGACTTTCAATAAACTCGTGCAGACGACTCAGTGCCTCGGGCGGTGCACGTTCCGTTAGCCATTTCTCGAAAGCCTCGGGCTTCTCCTCGAAGAGGCGTGCCACCTCGTCGACATCTTGCTGTGTTGCTACAGACTTGCCGTCGCACTTTGCAGGGGCTGAAGGGGAGGAACTGCTGCTGGCACTGGCTCTTTCTCTGGCACCGGCATCGGCCATGGCAATGGCACCTGCGCCGCCCGCAGCTAAGCTTGCGTCATTGTCAGAGGCCACCGACGACTTGGCCAGCACCGGCGAAGGTGTCTCTGCGGCTGCATGTTGATTGTTGTTGCTCTGCAAGTGACGATCCACTTTGGCCTGATTGCTTGTGGTTGCACTTAAAGCGGATGTGGATGTTGATGTTGCAGTTGCTCGAAGAGCCGCTTGCTTGGCACCGTTGGTTAGCGGTCTTGAGGAAATTGTAGTGGTCTTTACAGGCTCAGTATCATCTGTCACTTCAGGCGTTGTTCGAGTACGTTCACAGGTGCTAGGGCTCGTGCCGGCGCCTGCAGCTGGCGGTGACACATCCGTCATGATTCCTAGTCGTTTTGCAATTGGTCACGGATCGGGATAGGCTTTGAGGTGCTCCTCCAAACAAACATTGTGCCCGCACCCGTTTAAAAAGGCGACATGTTCTCTTGTTAGCTTAGACGAGCCTCTACCTTGATGATGAATCTCCCGTTCTTGACTTGACTCCACCGGCTTGCGATGCGTCTGCTGATTAAGTCACGTAGACGCCCACTATTCTGTAGCTTTGCGCGATGGTGGTGGGGCCTCGTTAGACGACCTGTTGCTCGTGCCTGTTGCCCGCAGTCTGCTTTGATGGCTTAGCTACTAATGGGCAGCGACGCCGGACAGGTGCTCCCTGGAAAGGGTAATTGACGAGGCCGACTCAAACTGTTCCGCGCAGTGGCAACGGGAGTGTGTCATCTTTCCTCCTTTTAGCTACAGCTCCTTATGTATCCGTTACGTTAGCCTCCAGATATCCGTTTGTGCACGTTCGCTCTGCTCTGGCGCCAGCTTGGATTTGTCCGCTTTCATTAGCCACGCAAAATGGGTCAGAGTTCGTACCTATTCCTCGACAGCTCTGCCAAGTTGATATAATTTCAGCTGCCTGCAAAATAGATAAAGGTCAAAAAAGAATTGAATAAGTTGAATAAAACAAACAAACCTCGAAATAGAAAACCAAATAGTTAAAAGAGACAGAGTCAGAAAAAGGCAAGAGAGAGAGAGAGAGATAGGAACTAATAAATGAGAAAATATTTATACCATTCGACCATTGAAAATGGTCAAAAAAGGAATACTAAGTTTGTGCAAATGTATGTAACAGGCCGAAGGAGGCGTGACAGACCCCACAAAGTACATATGCTCTGACTTAGGATCACTAGCCGAGTCGATTGAGTCATGTCCGTTTATCTGTCCGTCTGTCCGTCACGCGTCTGTGTGAACACACAGATTTCAGCTATTATAAAAGCTAGAGACTCCAAATTTGGTATGAAATCATCACAAGCTCCTAGAGTTTATTTCAAATTTGAGGTGCCACCCCCACCGCTTTTAAAAATTGATTAATACATTTTTGATTCTGCTTTGAGACGAAAATATTAAAGTTTGAACTTTAACACACACATAGATATATACGATATGCATATATATTCAAAATTTCAAGTCGATCGGATCATAAACACAATAGTTATTCAATTAAACATTTCCCACAGTTCCACTGCTTGCGCCTTTGACGTCATCGTCGCAATGCTTTAAGCCGTAACCTGTTTAAAGCTGATTGCTGTGACTTTTTCATATGTGCATAGGAAACATATCTCGCGAGAGGATGAGAGGGAGAGAAAGAGAGAGCGGTGACTTCGTTTTCGCTGACGTCAAATGCAAATGGCAAATAGTCGCGTCAAAGAGTCGACAGGGGAAAAAAAAGCTGGGTGTGAAGACGTTTCATCGTTAGCGAAAACGGAGTTTCGGTCAGACGCATTTGCATTTGAGTTGACTTTATGCTTAACTCCAAATCCTGTTACAAAGTCTTTATCCATCCACCCACTCTCATCTTCACTCCACTGATATTTGCCAGCCAGCTGGCTATCCAATTTGATTTTCAGCTCCTCCCCATACCAGGTACATGGATTGGCCCATGAATGCTTACGGTCCGCACGCTGCTTTTCATTATTACATTCTGCTTGCCCACCAACACGCTCGCACCCCAGGCCTGTGCCGCTTTGTGCAATCTAACTTGTCTTGGCTAACCAGGACTTGACTTGCATTTGCATCACATACCACATCGAGTACTCTTCTTGCTGTTCTTTCCGCTTTTCATAAACAACGTTGTTTTGAATAAAACACAATAGCAAACAATAAGCTAAGGTGTTTCCGCAAGCTTGATGGACGTTGACCTACCCTATAAAGGGTAGTTGTGTAACTGCCTCTTCTACTACCAAAGACTCTTCTTTTGCTTTGGCTCTGGCACAGAGCAGGGCGTATGCAAACAACAATGACAAAAGCAACAACAACAACTACCTCGAGGTTTAGCACGCACTCGTTTGCAATTTCAAATTGGGTAATAAATTCTTGAACTGTGTTCTGCAAGGAAGCTCTGTAGTTTGTTCGCTCCCCCTCTCCCTTACTCCTTCTCTACCTCTATGTGTGTGTGTGTGTGTCGCTTTGCCATTCGTGAGCTTGTGAAATTGCTTTGTTCTCGCTGAAGTTTTATCGGCGGATCTGTTACTATTCGAAGCATGGGCGCGGCCATATCGCATGGCATTTCGCTCGTTGAATCAATATGTTTTTAAATTTAATGTCAACACTAAAGATTAAGATTTTAATGCATTTTCTGGTTAACTAATTATTTACAGAGCTGACTTTGGCACTTTTGCAGTGATTTTTTAGGAGCAACAAAAGCATTTTATAGCGTTCATAGTACATAAAATACTTTCGATATGATTTGCAGATAGTTATTATATGGTTAAAAAGTACACTAAATATTTAATGTAGCTTAAGGCAATGACGTAATTTAAAAGTTAAATTGATAAGATTGTTTGTGCTCGAGTGAGCGGCAAAATTTTGGCAAATTTACTCAATTAAGGATATGCAAATATGTTTGAGATCCGGTATATGACAAGCCGATGAGTCCGCTCCGGCTCCGGCTCGTGCTTCGGATGTCTCAATCTGATTCGTGTCTTCGGTTGTTGTCATTGTCCTTCGGCTGCAAGTCAGCGAGACGAGACGCAGCAAATTTGCATAAATTGGAAACGATGTTCGAAGAGGGGAAGCTTGCGATACAACGACGACGCTCCTGCGATGCGCCGCAATTAGTGTGCTACAAATATGGATAAATTATGCGATGATTGCAACAACAGAAACAGAAACAGAACCAACAGCAACAGCAAGTTGATGAAGTTTGACCGGAAATGGATAACGCACGTATCGCAGCATACAAGTGTGGCTGTTGGAGAGCAAAATGAAGCCAAACAAATCATTTTCGTGTTTGGTTTGGCTTTTTGGATATTAGTTCGAAACGTGGCTTGGATTCACACACACACACACACACACACACACACACGCACGCACATTTGCTCACAACACTCTCCCGGTAAGCCGCAATAAGGCTAACACGAAACACACAAATACATAGGCACAGGTTGCAAGCGGGCTTATATTTCCGTTAACTACAAATGTTTTTGCAGTTATTTTTAATTAAAACGCAGAGCAGACACATTGGCAGTTAGCGCGAACTTCTCGTTAGTTGCAGCTGCAAGTGCATGTAAATACCCCACCTGGTTGCCAAGTTGCAGGGTTGAAAGGTTGTGGCAGCATGTGCGCCACCTGCGTGCGACACAAATGACTGCCATAAATAGATGGCAGGGCAACGGCGCCGCCTGCCGTCTGGGGTGCGCTTTGTAGTTGCTCATGTTCACTTGGTCGGCACGTTTGAAATTAGAGAATTAGTGGCCACATTGTTGCTGCTGCGTGCCGGCGCCATTTTGCAACAGGAAGTGCCCATTACCAGTAAATAGCGTGCGTGTGATGGAAATGAGCGTTGCATAGGTGCACGACCTGTTTAAGGGGCGGGGTGGGGAGGATTATCAAGAGCATGTGGAGTTGCACTCACTTAAGCGTAAATTAACTTTGTGCCCACTTTGTAAGCCCGGGCTGTCAGCTTGTTTTCATTTTTATATTTTTGCAGAGGCCATATTGATTGTGGTCACCGCACCTTAGGAGACATCTCCGACCTGATAAAATATAAATAAAATATATAAATAATAAAATATATTTTCTTAATCAGTATTAAAAGTTGAGTCGAACTAGCCATGTTCGTCTGTCCGTTCGTTTGTTGCAACGCAAACTAACCTCGCAGCTTTAGAGCTAGCTTGATTAAACTTGGTATACATATTGCACGCTGTAAGTCGAACCGGATCGGATTGATATCGTATAGCTGCCATAGAACCCATTGGCTGACTTTCCTCATTGTAAATTCCAACCCTGTGTTTATAAGTTGGGCATCAGCGACGCTTAGCGCCGCCGAAAAGCCGTTCTCGTAGTACAAAGCATTGGCAACATAGTCACGTCGCTGTCAGACACACACACACACACACACACACACACACACACACACACACACACACACCCGGGATCGGTTCTTGCAACAATTCTGTGGAACATAATGTATGACGGGATACTGTCCATCAGCAAGGCCTGTGGAGTGGAGCTACACTGCTTTGCCGACGACATGGCGATAACTGCTGTTGCTAAAACAATTTTGGAGCTACAAGACAAGAGCAATAAAGTGAATAGAGCAACAATTAACTGGCTGGTGAAATACCGAAATCAAGAGAGGTTGCTGGGAGAGTGGCAGGCCAGATAGCAAATGTCGCAACGTGGGAAATGGACCTGCCAACTCATCCCTGAACTAGCAGAATGGGTAGAGTGCTAACACAAAGTCCTTGACTACCATTTGACCCAGTTCCTCACGGATCATGGCTGTATCCGAGTCTTTCTGTTCCGGTTTCGCCACGCAGAGTCAGCCTAGTGCTTCTACTGCACAGACGCGCTGGAAACTGCTGAACATGTCCTTCTGCCCTGCACAAGGTTTAAGTCGAAAAGGGAACAAATAGTGGCGCTGTCTGTAGACCCCCTTAGCCCATTAGGTATTCTGGCTTAAATGATATCGGACAAAGAGAGGATATGGGAGTTTGGTGAGTCGCATCTTAATTAGAACAATGAAGCGGGTCCGAGCCGACAAAACGGCTAATAGATCTGGAAGCTGAAAGAATGCGTGTTTGCCAAGTGGTGGCGGGATTAGAATACTACTGTAATGTTATCTCTAGAAGATTTTATTTTTAGTTTCGTAGAGTGAAAAAATAAAAAACAAGAAAGGAAGGCTACCTTCGGCACGCCGAAGGTTTCATATCCTTGCAGTTACTCCAAATATAAAATCGGCTTAAGTTTCTTTGCCAGCTTCGAGATATATCTGCCCAGCTTTAATTAAACTTGCATAGCATTTAATATATCAGAAAAGTTTAACAGCGATATTTTGAAAAATTACAAAAATCGGCCGATAGGTTCTATGGCATCTATGGTATACGACACATCGGTCCGATCCGGCTCGTTCCGACTTACAGCGTGCAGCAATGAGAAGCATATGTTTAAGTAACGGGTATAAAAACGAACACACTTTCATCATCTAGGCTACCGCTTGTTGTGGCTGCCTTTTTGCCTTCAAAGTGAAAAATGCATCCAAAGAGAGTGAACGTTGTGCGGCATTTGCAACAACGACGATGACATGCACAAGTCACCATCAACGCCTGGTGCTGACACACTAAGCTCATCTAGCTTGTGCCATTCCACAGACAGAGAGTTTTGTTGACGCTTGAGCTGTTCCATTTATGATGGGAAAGATTTGTTTCAGCATTCAGCTGAGCGAAATAAGTGACCAAAGGTCAATAATATGTCTTCGAGCTGCGCAGTTTAAAAACTGCCTCTTATAATATCCATAGTAAATACAGAGGGACTAAGGGTGATATTTTGCATGCATAAGAAGTAAGCCCCCTGGGCCATTACAAAGACAATACTTGTTGTTTAATAATTGCGAAAATTGAAATCTCGAGAAGAACAGAGTGACTAATATGTATATTGAATACATTTGCAATATAGTACAAACTAATAAGCTGCAGCTAGGAAGCTGCTTTAAACAAAAATGTTGCATACTTTTTGGCTAACACATCAGGGAAAAAAGCATGACAACTTTAAATATGCACAAAATATTCTTAGCGGGCAAACTCGACGTTTAATCCCAGAACTGCCATCTTTTTGCTTCTTTGTTAACAAATATTTCGTACTCATTTAAATTATTTTCTCCTGCATTGTTTGCATTTATTTCGCATTTGTTTTCAAATTCCCACTATGCACTTTAAATATTTACCGTACATTACTCGAATTTCCCGCAGTTCAAGGCTTTATTTACCGTTTACCGCACACAAATGGAAAATAAATTCACCATTTTCTGTGAATGTGAATTTTGCGCAAATTTTAAATTTACTGCCGCATTTTGAGACCGTAAATGAAACTTTGCCAGTGTCAGGTGAAAGACTGCATTGGATACCAAATAAAATTTCTTTTGTGGAGAGCTTTTTAAATTTAAACTTAATTACAGGCAGTTCAATGTTGTATTTTGAGAGTGCTAATGCTTTTTGTTGCTACATTGTGTGGTTATCGGACGAAGCAGGTAATATATATATTTTTGTTGGATTACTAGCTTTATTACATTTTCATTAGAATTACTTAACATTATACATATCTAAAAATATCTAAAATTTGAATGCACTCAACTGCAGAACTGATTCAATAATCAAAATGCAAGTTACAGCTTAACTTGAAGCCAAACAAGTGGAATTCAATTAGCCATATTCGCTGCTGCGCCACAGCATGCCGACCAAGCAGAACAAGCGGATTCAGCTACGCCCAAGACGAAGGCCAACTAAAACACGATTAATATTTGTCTTAGCGCAAATTTGCACTTTGTATAATGAAAAACGATGTGGCTGCTGAGAACTTGTCAAAGCAAAATAATTGAAAAACTTTGCCATCAAAAAGCGAAGCAAAGATACAACCAAGAACAGTGAGCTGCAGGCGATGCATTAATTAAAACATTGTCCGAGAGAGACGACAGATTCCGCTCCAGATAGGGCTAAGAAGCAAACAACAGCAACACAGCATTCGCGCCGCTTATAATCTTCGTTAATGCAGCGCAATAATCAATTTTCTACTCAAATTTTAAGCGCATTTTTGAATTAAATCGCAGACGCTCGACGGGTATTGCTCCATAACAGTGCCAAAAGCCCACAGGAAACACAGAGTTGGCTGGTGAGCCGAGTCGGGCAAACCGTGACTTGTGACCCCCGTTTGCCGCAACAAAAGCGACTGTGAGGTGCATAAATGTCAACAAAGTTGACTGCGAATAGTTGCTGTCTGACATTATAAAGCGGCAGGGGCTCAGGCACTGGGGCGCTCTGGTGCTCGAGTGTTCAGGCTCGCAGAAAAGTGAATGCGACAGGCTACTCCCGGGATGCTGCACACATCCTTGTTAGAATGCAGAATGTAGAATGTTGCTGGTATTACAGACTTTGAGCGGGCTTTGTGCTGCCCGGCACGTGTAGAGGCACTTAAAAGCCGCAATTTCTTGCATGTGTATGTGGGGCCATTGCATTTAACGCCTCATGCAACGTGGTGCAATGACAGCGGCCGCTAACCGATTTCTTTTACATATTACAAGAAGCTAACATATTCCGTAGAATCAGGTTAATAAACAAAGCTGTTTAAAATGTAGTTTTATGGCTGTGATTTTCATCTCATTCTATATGGCTAAGAAGTTTCAGCCAGTGTCATTAGAATCGCATTTGTCGTTGGTGCTCAATGTGAAGATTCCTGAAATCACTTTTGCTTCTATTAAGTCAATTTGCATACGCTGACATTTCGTCTGAGATTTCAGCAAATATCTGTATGTGTGTGTGTGTGTGTTTTTGTCTGGGCGTGTGGGTATTGGTCGATGGTTGGTCTTAAGGGCCAATTTAATTTCAATTTATGCGCCGGGTATATGACGCTACGACGTTTGTTATTCAATTTTCCATCAATAATATATGAAATAAGCCGGGAAACAAGCGACAATAATAACATTCGAGCATAATTTTATAGGAGCAAGCTGTCGATGTCAAAGTCAAAGTCGCTGGCGAACAAGAAGAATAAGAACCAGTAACGACGGCTACAGTCGAGCACGCCTGACAGTAAGATGTCCCTTTGTCCAGTACGAAACAAATTATCAAACTTTGAATTCCAACAAGGAACTCTGCTCAAGTTTATCCGCCACCTATTATTCAAATTAAACCTACCTTTCTATAGGGCCATCAAAGAAAACATCACAGCAACCAGTTTTACACACAGTAAAGCTGAAACGAAGCGAACTTTGATGTCACGATATGCTGCAAAGGCGCAAGCATGGGAAAACGTCAACTTAAATAGCTTTTGTGGTTATGATCCAATCGGCTTGGGAATTTATATGCATATACTATATATCTGTTTGTGTGTTAATGCAAAAAGTTGAAACTTTAATACTTTCGTCACAAACCAAACTCAAACATTTATTTATAAATTTACGGAGGCGGTTGGCGTAGCACCTCAAATTTGAAATAAACTCCAAGAGCTTTTAACATTTATATACCTTCATGTCAAATTTGGTGTCTCTAGCTCTTATAACACAGGCGCGTGACGGACAGATAGACAGACAGACGGACATGGCTCAATCGACTCGGCTAGTGATCCTAAGTCAGAATATTTATACTCTGCCAGGTCTCCTAAGTCTCCTTTTCCCTGTTACATACATTTACGCAAACTTAGTATATCATTTTGACCAATTTCATTGGTCGAATGGTATAATAAGACGAAAATAAAGAAAACGAAGACGGAGACGGAGATGTCTTGTCTTGACTGGCTGATGGCGTTGAGATTGTCGCCTGTCTATTTGTACACGCTTAAATGGCATTGGCATTGGAAATGTCTTCGCCACTGCCACTGCCACAGCCATAGCCGCAGGCATAGTCACCTCCCTCTGCCTCCCCCGCCATATCGACGCGTCGATTGTATTGTATTCTGCTCCGCTGAGTTGTAGTCTGTTGTGCTTCGTATGGCCCACGGCAAATAAAGCGAAGCCCCGGCGTTGCACCTATTTCCGTTTCCTCCAGCCATTATCGAAGAATGGCGAGTCTGCCTCGCTGCGGCTTGTGTCTCCCTATCGCATCGCCCTATTGAGAGTTGTTGTTAATGGCATCACAATATTTAGCTCGGGCTTTGTTTTAAGACAATTTATGTCTGATTGCATTGATTGATTAGCCGCACTTGTTGTTCACACTGCCACGTTCATTGTGTGCGTGCCCGCCCCTCTGATCTTCTCGCCTTGTTGAGCGTCTGCCTCTGTGTGTGTGTGTGTGTGTGTGTGTGTGTGTGTGTGTGTGTGTGTGTGTGTGTGTGTGTGTATGTGAAAGTGTGCGACTCCTTGAGTGCCAAGAAAGTTGGCTTGCCATAAATATTTGCACTTTAATTAGACCTTTTGTTGTGAAACCAACAGCTGAATTGAATACTTAAACAGAAGCTTTTCATTTGCAACTCTAAAAATGTTTTTAAATGTTAAGAAACTGTACGGTGTATTTAATATGCAGACTAGGGTTTTGAATGCATGATTTATTTTTAAAAAACTTTAATTTAAACTTTCAACAAGCAACTAAATTTGAAAAAGAAATAGTTCTTTTGAGTTTTAATTAACATTTTTCTTTTTTTGATCAAGCTAAAAGCTTTGTTTGAGCTAACTTTTGCTTGAACAAAATTGAATTTCGTGTCTTTGATTTTGGCTTTTGAAAAGCCTGTAGTTTACACTTCAGACTTTGAAAGACCATTGAACACATTAAGCGGTAAAAAAAAACTTTTGTGAAAAAAGCCAATTGAGGGAATCAATGGCCGACGCGTCGGTTTCGAGAATGCGCAGAGTGTAGCAGCTTACACACTTACTCACGTACCAAAAGGAAAAGTAACGACTACAAAGGGCAGACTTGAAAAGGTCAAAGAATCGCATACAGCTTGAGTGGTGCGTAGGGAGTCGCTGTTTAACTTAAGCCCCTAAGTATGACAAACATAAAGCACATAATAATTGCAAGCCTCTGACTTGAAGCAAAATGTACGAAGGAAAAACTTTATATCAATGCGTGTAATGTGCGTGGTTTTTTGTATTGTATGTGGGGCTACATGTGACATGCCCTGGGTCACAAAACCGTATCAAGTAACTGGCGCTGTAGCTGTAGCTGAAGTTGTCGCTTATTACTATGCGACCCACACATGAAGGGATACATGCCGTACAATATGTATGAATTTTCGAAGGACCTCGCTGGCAAAGGAAAATCACAGCGTCAGTTGTCATTATTCACATAAAGCGAACAGTTCGCTTTGCCTTAATACTTAATGCTAGTATTTTGTTTTGAGCTTTGTTTTATTTTTATACTCTGTAGTCGCTTGACAAAGGGGCGTAATAAATAAAGCGATGACGCGTTGAGGCGAGCGTACCAGCAGCCATGCCAAATAATGCCCGATAATAACCGCCTTCTGTCACAGCCCAATTTACTCGTTTGCATATTTACGATATTTATATTTATAGAAAAGTTGCATATAATCCTTAGAGCGCTCCGACGCTATAGGGTGTCCCAGTAGCAGGACAGGCCCTTCTGTATTTATTTTCCCATATTTGTGGCAATTCTGCAAATAATTCAAGCGACACACTGAGTTAGCGCAAATAAAAGCCGCAGTGGTTTTTATACCATTCGACCATTGAAAATGGTCAAAAATGGAATACTAAGTTAGTGCAAATGTATGTAACAGGCAGAAGGAGGCGTGGCAGACCCCACAAAGTATATATATTCTGACTTAGGATCACTAGCTGAGTCGATTAAATCATGTCTTTCTGTCCGTCTGTCCGTCTGTATGAACGCCTATACTTCAGAAACTAAAAAAGCGAGAGCCACCAAATTTGTTGACAGCACTTATGTGAATCATACGCTGTAAAATTATTATTAAATTTTGGGCAACGCCTACTTCCGTCCCCGCAAATCGATAAACCGTATTCCAAGCAGGGTTTTTTTCCAACTGCTTGGACTGCTTGGCGTCTAACTGAAAACTATATGTTTTGTTTATTATTTTTCTTTGAAAAACGCGTTTAATAACAGTTTTCTTAATCTGATTTTTTCATAATCTTTAGAAATCCATGGTCTTATACAGTCAACACTTGACTGTAGCCGTTCTTACTTGTTTCACTTTGACAGTGACTTAAATTTATGTACGTACAAAATGTCGCTGTCATGTATTTAAGACGACCATGACATCAGCTTTGCTTCACAATTCAATTGATAACCCCCTACAAATGCCATGGCCTGAAGAGATTGACACAAAGATCAGCGAGAGAGTTACATAAATTCAAATTCGATTCGATTGGCTAATTAAGACTTTATTCACTTCAAAGCTCTGATTGACAGTTTGCGCTAGAAGGGAAGATTGATTCAATGAATGACCTCTTGCTAGAAAGTAGATAAACAATGGTAAGAGAGAGAGAGAGAGATCTGATGACAAATGTGCAGCCAAGTGGAATATGTGTGCTTAATTGCGAAAGCTCACTTCTGAATCAATCTGGTGACTAAGCACGACCTCAGCAGGTGCAGTTGCATTTGTCACAGATGATTTGAGCCCAGTTTCTACTTTTTGTCAGTCACTTAGTGGCACTCTCTCTCTCTGTGTATGCGTTTCCTAAGGAGAAACCATTAGAGCTGTAGCTGTAATGGGTTTGCTAACAAAGATTATTGCATTAACTGTGACCCGCTCATCAATGTTTCAACTTGTGTGACCACAGCTTGCTGCAAGCGGCGTCCATCACTCAGTCAATCATTGCTGCATGCGCTCAAAACAGAGCACTAAAATGTCATTAGCATTAGTTCATGCTGCGTGGGTCGCACCAACCGAACCACAACAAATGTGCACGGCACGGCAAAATCATAACGGATGACAAAAGAGACCGCCGCAGGATGACCGCAGCCCACGACAGGCGTGTTCGGTTCCGTAGCCTACTCCGATGTCGCGCCAAACTGGCGTAGTATTTGACCGCAGTGGCGAAAAGTAATTAAAGCCCTCCTCCTAACATATACTCCACGCTCAACCACAATGAACAGGCCACAGGCGTGTTAGAGTAATAAAACATGATTCGATTTAATTGATGATAAATTGCAGTTCTCGGCTTCTCTCCGATCATAACCGACTGCTAACCGTAACTCAAGTGCCATTTTAGCCGCACTTCATAAACTATTTAGTTTTAGGTACACATGGGTAGTTTTTTAATCTTTAATTTCTTATAGCCTATGTGTGTACCAGTGATACCTTGATAGAACGACACAAGAAAATTATTAGGTACACTGCACATAGTTATATACATTTTATATAATTGTACTAAACATAGCACTGCAGTTACCTTATATTGTCTGTAAACTAATTACAGAGGATGTGCAGTAGTGACGGCTTTGGATTTTAGAAAACACACGGTCTATTGGGTTTTTTTAGGAATGTACGTAACAAGTGGAAGACCCCATAAACAATATATGTATACATTGTGAATCACTATCAATAGCCGATTCGATTTAGCCATGCTTGTCGGTCCGTCTGTATGAACGCCTTGACTTCATAAACTAAAAAAAATGTAAACGTATAACTTAACACTTCAAATGTATCGATAGCGCTGCGTCGGTTTCTAACCTATGTCAGAAATTAGTATGAATACAGTCCACTAAACATATCGACTCGGCGTTTTATTCCAATGTTATCCATTTTTTTAATAATGTCCCATGCATTCAGGCAGCGTTATTACTTAGCAGTAGACATTCTTACTTTGACTACATTTTGAATCAAACTCAACTAACTCAACTCATCTAACTTTTATTTTACCTTAAATATGTTTTTATTAAATCGGTATAATAGATAGCTGCTATACACTCGATTTTGTGTCTGACAGAAAATAATTTCTATGTATATTTTTTTATATATTTTAGCTTTGGTACATTGCACTGTTGCATAATTCAGGGCAAGTAGGTTAATTTTGGTATCCAGATAAACCTGGATTTTTGTGTACATTACATGGACTTATTATCTATGTAGAAAGTCAAGAAATAATCTTATTGTGTACAGAAATGACTGCTTCCATCATTGCAGAATCAATTGAGGTCTTTCCTTCTGCTTATCATGTATGTAGCATAAGAGGGCAAACAATGCTGGCGCAACACAAAATTGTCTACATTGTTTCCCAAATTGTTTGCCGTTATGTGCGGCTTTCTGGTTGAAGGGAGCACATTCTGATAAAAGGTCGAATTGGAAAGTTTTAAAAGCTTTTTGCACCTGAGCTACTTACGTAAGCTTCCACTCTGAAAATTACAGCTAAACGCTCAGCGTCGACTCAGAAAACTTATGTTTGCTGGGCTTTTCAGTTTTTCCCAACGGAAATGTGGCTGTAATTTTTCATTAATTAAACACTTGGGCGTCCCATTATTTGGGGATTAGAGTTCGGTACAGTTTTCGGTTGGCACTGGGTGACAGCAGACAGACATATTTGGCCTGTTTGTCCACTCTATCGGCTTAGTCTGCCACGTATATTTGCACAAATAGCTCCATCGTACAAGCTGCTGAAGTGCACTCGATTCTGCTTGGCAAATTTTAAGTGCAAAATGAATTGTTAATGGCGACTTAGATGGGGACTCTAGATGCCTTTGCACAGTGCTTGCATGGTTCATCAAGGTACTGTAATTGAAGATTAACGCTTCATACACATAATCGTAATGATGACAAATTGTCGCTGGAAAGCGCCTAATGCGCTCGTCGTAACAGCCTGTTGGGTTCATCGTATCAGCCTCGACCTCTCTTATACACAATAACATTAAACTGTTTACTCTGGGAGTTCAAGAGGAGAAAGTTCGAAAGACACTTGTTGGAAATCAAATGCTTATTTGCTGCCAGATAAGCTGCTAGCTATAATCGCATTTAATGAGACTTTTTATAACTTCCTGCTGTCTTTTGGCTCGAATGAATGTTCTAAATCGTTTTGGATTAGTAACAGTTAACGCGACTCATGTGAATTGCAAATGGGATTGCACAATGCTGGGTAGCTAATATCTGTTTTCATTTTCACAGCGAAAACTTTAAAGTTTTAACGATTCAGATTCGGTCAGTCGCCTGCACGTTCTAAAAATGAATTAAGAATTTTACATAGTGTGTATGTATGTACATATGTATACCTGCCGGTGCAGCCGCATCGAGAAATGTCTGAAAACAATTGGAGGTCTCTTTTTTTATGGTCGGAGCGATGAAAGTTATGGTTCCAAGAACAACTGTCGCATGTGTCGCGACCAGGCCAGTCCCATTCGGTTCTCACTAGCGTGCGCTCCTAGACATATGTGTGGAGGATGTGTGCTACGTGTGCTGCTGCTCTACAAGGATGTAAGACTGTCGCACACAGGTGATAAGCAAAACTGTTTCTGCAAAAGAGACTGTGCCATGCAGTGGCAGCATGAAGCAACTTACCCACGTACAACACACACACCCAGATAACAAGCAAATAAATAAATTAATTAAACGTTACTAAAGTCCCATGTTCGAGTGTCGCAGCTGCCGCATTTAAAACTCATTAATGTCACGTGTACGTGTCTGCGTAAGCACGTGTGTACATATTTTATTAAGCTCATGTAGAAAAACGAGCAAAAAATGGCAATTGACAGCTGTGATTTATGTCCGCAGGCTGCTTACACTTCTAACTAGTTGATATGTGTATTCGCTATAGGAAAGTATGTATTAATCTTGTATCCTTTTTTCCAATCCACAGCAGGACCTTTAACTAACTTTATGCTACTTTACTGTCCCTTCATCTCAACTGAATAAAAACATTAGAATACCCCTTGCTATGTGGATGTCAACTGTCAAGGAATTTTTAGTTCAAGCTAGTTTTAACTTGACCTGCAAAGAAAATGTCTAGACTTAAAGTTGTCACAATCTGTTATATCCAAATATAAATGCCTGTAATATTTTCAAAAATTAAATAAATGAAAGCAGTTGGCATAAAATTAAAAACAATTTTTAAGATTATATTTCAATAAAATACAATTTTAATTCCACAGGTATCTATACATCTAGACTACTAACAAATCTAGTCTTGGAAGAAAATTTTGTCTTTTATAAAGCTGCACTCCCAACACTTTTTTCTCTTGTGGAATTCTTCAGCTTAACAAAGTTAAGCGAAAAATCGACGATCAATAAAAACAAAGTGCAACAGATTAACCAAAAGACCGCAAAGCGTTGGCTTTCCAGTCGTGCCGAAGAAGAGTCGACAATGAAAAATTCAATAAAAGCCAAGCAAGGAAACCACCGCCTACAACAATAATAACAGCACAGCAACGGTAACAGAAAAGAGCAACAACATATTCACTGCGCATGCGTCGGCAGTTTCATTTAACATTAAACATTAATTTTCATTGAGATTAATAGCTAAGTAAATGCTTAAGATTATTATAGCAGTTGGCTGGACCATTAGCCGATGGAATCGTGCGCTCAGACTATGTTAAATTATATAGACGTGTTTCGGTGTTAATTTTATTTCTTTGCGAGTTAAGCTGAATTTTCCTGTTGGGTAACTGGGACAATTGTCCGTTGCCTGTCAATGCAATTTGCTGCCCAAACAATTTACTGGCCAATTAACTGTCTTAGTTAACATAAATCAACCGAGTGCAAATATTAAGTATACCCACACATACACACACACACATACAAGCATTGAATGGGCTCACATGCACATAAACAATTGCGTAATTGCATATTTGACCAATTGGCAATTGAAATTGATGTCTGAGGCGGCCCGGCAGGAAGACAGACAGGCAGACAAAAACTTATATTAACCAGGGGCAACCTAAGTGTGTACAAACGCCATGTAATTGTGTGTATATGTATGTGTCTGTCCGTCACTCGCTAGGTGTCCCAAAGGAACTTTGACCTAAGCATAACACAGCAAGGGAGGCAGAAGTGAGCGACGCGACGCCTCGTTCGTTTGCTTGTTGGCTCGGTCTGTCTGTCTGTCTATTTGTTTGTTAGTTCGTTTGTTTGCCTTGGCGCTATTTATCATGCGACAAAGACGCGTTTATCATCGCACCAAAGGCAAATGCGACGCTGGGCGTGGCATTGCTCCCAGAGCGCATTCGCTGTGGCAACTTAATGCTTAATGCTTTGCCCCAAGCAACGAAACAATTTTTACATACATAACTTTCGTTTATGAAAATCATTTGCACACACAAGCACACGCACATGTACGCACACATGCGCGCACGCATTTAAATACACACTTGAAGCAGTTTCGCGGCCCCCATAAGTAGGCTATAATATTGGGTGCACTTACAACAGTGCGTATGAGTGCGCCGCTTGCCGTTTGCGCAATTATTTATGCAAGCATGTGTGTGTATTGTGCGTGCTGTGTGCTGATGTGTACGTGACGCACATGATTGATGTTTGCCAGCGCCCGATTGCGCCTTTGGCGTTTATTTTAATGTCGCCAGTTTCGGCAAGGAGCCAACCAACCAAGCTAGCAACCCGCGATTCAACGACCACAATGAAAATGTTGTTGATTTTTTTTACGATTTCAATCAAGTTAAGTGGATTTGCATCATTGTTCAAGTTTTCATGGGTGCGCAACGCGTCACGAATCGCCGCCTCGCCACTTATCGCCTGTATGGGCGCTCGACTCTCGTCGTCGTTTTACTTTCTCGTTTCTATCTGTCTCGCTGTTGCTCCTACTCTCACACAGTCACAATGCGGTAGCCCTAATCAAGTAGCACACATCTATGTGGGTCAACGACAACGCGGCAACAATGCCAGCACTTGACCAAAAATGTCGCATTTTTTAGGGACGCGCGCGTGTCGCTTTGATAATTTGCCTGTGGAGTTGGCCACGTTACATGGCCAAAGTTGAGTCAAGTGCCGAGGGAAACCAAGCCAGCCGAGCCAAAGACTTGCTACAATTAATTAGAATTAGCAGCGTTGGTCGGTCGTGACAGTCGCTTAATTATAACGACATTAATTCTACCTATGTAATTAAACTGAATACGCACCTGGGCGCTACACTTAAAGAAGGCCCGAAACTGTATAGATTATGTGGCGAATTGACATTTTTATCGTTTACAATTTATATAATGCGTAAATAATTAATTAATAATTATTAAAGACAGCGAAAAGTTACAGGTCGATTCAAGTGCAGAGATAAGAAATGACAACAAGTAAGTAGGTGTCCACAAATGAATACAATCAGGAAGGTATCAAAGAGTTTTCAAGATATTTATATGTAGTGCTAAAGCACAAGTGCAATAAAATTCGAAAATTAAGTGAATTGGAAACAATCACACTGAGGCCTCTCGTGGACAGAAAGCGCATCTTTAAAGTTGTGCGCATTTTCATTGAAATTTACTGCACATTCATTCATCACATGAGATGTGCATAATTAAATTTTCCTTAAGTCGACAGTAACAGTTTTGTTGGCCGTGCAGCGCCCTCTGCCGTGCGCTTTTAACATTCATTCGCACTCGACGCCAGTTAATTGAGTCGGGCCTCAGCGAGCTATTTTACCCCCCTACACCTGTCCCTGTCCCTACCCCTTTCACCATATCCGGGGTCTCTTAATTGCAGTCAATTTGCAAACCTTCTTTTTTGTGCAGTTTTATTCGCTTAACTCGTTGGCGATGTCGGATCAGCGAAGCTCAAATATCGACACAAGCAGGACGAGTCGAAAGTCAACTGATTAAACGATATTCATAGAGGAAACAAAATTAAGTTATTTAAACGTTTTCATAATTAACATATAAGAATAGCATATAAGAACTCAAAAGCAAAAAGATTCCTTATTTCATTGTATTGTCTTACCTTGATGCTGTATGACATGTTTATCTGGTTAGTTTTTATGAAATGACATTTGTTTGTTTTCCCCGTTTGATTGAAAAGAAAGTATCTTTTTGTGTGCACATTCTGCTACTTATCTTCGGTATATTTGCTACTTTTGTTGCAAACTTTTTGATTCACATAATTGGAAATGTACTTGTACTTTTAAAGTTTTACAACGATAACGAAAACAACAGCTGTTACCTTAGCTAAGTACCGCAACGAGTCTCGGTCCGGGGGGAGACTCATAGGCAGTGAAGGCATGAAATGTGTGTGGGTCCGTCCCGGCCGGACCGCACGAGATGTTTGTCGGTTCACGGGTGAGCTAACTGGGTCTGCTCACTCCGATCGCTGTGCATTAGGCGACATTACAAATTTAATAAACGGAAAACACATTTCACCAGAACAGTTGCACACGGTAGCTTTACTTGTTGATGTTGATGGATGTTCTGTGGTTGCTTTCTACCCGTCACCCACCATGAACTACCCGGACTATACATGCTGCTGCTGCTATTTCTCACATTGTGCTTACTATTTCTTCAGCTGTTCCTTTTACAGTTACTGTTGTCCTGGTAACGCTTACAGCACTTACGCCCTTACAGCCCCTGCGGCTTGTATAGTTCTCGGTTCCGCCTGTTGCCATCCAACTTGGTGGTCGCTCATTGAAATTGCAAACAGATAACAAGCCCCAAGTAGATTTTCTGCTTCCACATTAAAAGCTCTTCCAGTTGCTGTTTACAGCCTGATAGTTCGGAACGTTAGTTTAGTTGTTGTGTTACGTAATTACCGCTGTAGAGACCTATAAGTTGAGTGGAGAAGAGATTTATCTCTACTACGTTATCTAAGTGCTTATTCCTTCGCTCAATCAACTGTTATTTTAACATGAAAATTTGTCTCATGCAAATGTAAATATAAAACACGTTACTTGACTTGAAGCTTCTCCACTTCCGAAAATAAACCGAGTTCGTTGAAAAATTCAATGAAGCCTCGACTGCCCGCAACGAGACTTTACAGAATGTGCAGGTATTTGTAACAGTGTTGCAATCAATGTCAATAACACTTGCTTATTTGTGCAAAATTCCAGTTGCTGCTGCTTAAAAAAGTCAACACGTGAATGTGACTGTTTTATGTGCGTTAAACGCGTGTGTACATGTGTTTCTGTGTGGGTGTATGTCTACGTGTGTGTCCAGCACTTTGGCCTGCGTTTCCGTTCAGTTTGAGCTGTTCTGGCTTTTAAATATGACAAATATTCGTTGTCTTCTATAGGGCCCACACCAACACCTCCCCGCTACCGCCCCCGCCCCGTAGCTTGCCCCAGCAGCAGTTACACATCACACTAAACGTGCAACTGAGTCTGCTGTATGTGCTGATGTTATTTGGAAGCCAAAAGGATGTACTTACGATACACATACGTATGCATCGACACACAGGGGCAGCGAAATAAAATCTGTAAATGCTTCGCACTTAAGGGGTAAATTAAGCCGAAATGAAATGGCAGCAGGAAACGGAGGCGTCTGCTTCGGTGTTAGCGTCGGTGTCGTTGTCGTTGTCGGTTGGTGTCGGTGCAACGTTTTCATTATATTCCAACGATGGCAAATAAAAAGCGTCTCACACACAGTCATATTATTTTATATGGCCATCATGAGGCAAGGATCAGCAAAGGATGCCCAGCACGCAGTGCGGAATGGGCCGGCAACTTTAACTTCCCGTTGCGTCCAGCACATGTCGGATATTTTCCAAGTTCCGGCCGCCTGTGCCTCCTCTCGCCCACGTCGTTTATTCGGCTCTTGCAGAGGGAGAGAGGCAAAAGCCGCTCGTTAAATTTGAACACTGATGTGTTAATAGCTCTATGCCCAGTTCTTGAACGCCCAGTGCAGCACATGAAGTTGCGGGGTGCAGTGTGTGGAGTATGAGGCATGCTACACAAACAGCAAGAGCGGAAACAACACGCGTTCCCAACAGCCTGTCCAAATTTGTTTGAGGGATTGCCAAACATCAAAGCAATTTGTGCCCGACAGTGCAAACAAGCAAACGACTGACGGATTGTTGAATTGTTAGATAGACGGACCAAATGACTGACTGACTGACAAAGTGCTTGGGAAATAAATTGCCAAAAATGTCACTGAAATAAAATATTTCAAAACGCTCTCAAGCGCGACGTTCACAGAGAGGTAACTCACACGAAGCTGCTTCAGGTACTTCAGCTGCTTCAGTCGATGAAAAATCGACGGAGCAACAGCAATTGCAGTAAGCCATAAATGCTGTGTATATGTGTTGTGTGTCACATGTCACATGTGTGTGCGTGTCATCATAACGAGAAGGTGGTAAATTCAACTTTAACATATTTTATGCACTCACGAATGCTAGTCAGGTTCACTTGTTTGCACGAAAAAGCCATGCTGAGTTTCGTCTCCAAACAAAAACATTTTGTAAAAGCCAAAGCCAAAGAGAAATCCGGAGAAGGATTTTTAGGCAGACAATGCATTTTTCATCAACTTAAAAATATAATAAAAATACGCAATACAAGTACACTTCAAGTGGATTCAGTTGATTGAGTCGAGCTCTACACAAAATCAGTAATTTTGTTCTGTCGCTTCGCACGGTTAGCCAAATGTCGCTGTTAGTGTTAATTCACAAAATAATATAGCGCATAGTATACGACTAACTATTGACATTGCCCGCTTCGGATTTTATTTGCATTTTCGTGTGACTGTAAAAGCGAATCAGAAAGGGACAGAGACGGATAGAACGAGTGTGTGTGGCAAGCGCTTATAAGAATACCTTACGCCAATAAACACACATACGTATACATGGCTATTGGCAATTCACATGGGAGGCGTGAATTTGCCGTTTTTGACGTCAACCGCAACAACTTGTGAAATATGATTAAATTGAATAAACGAACTAAATTGACGTTTTAGTCGGCAGCAGCAGCAGCAACTTCTATTATATATTACTTCTTGTCTACATAACTTACCACAAATTAATTCTCCATTGACACAGAACTTTGCACAAACTGAAGCGCTCTCTCAAGTGTTGACCCTGTGGCTTTGATGTGCAAAGTGGCAAAGACTGCTCTCTAAATGCATTTACATGCGCGAGCTTAATACGAATATATTTGGAGTCCATCCTCAACCTCCCTCACCCTCTCACTCTCACTCTGACTCTCACTCTGGGATATTGTTGTCCCTTACATCGTGATGTTTCGGTTCTATTCATATTTGATATATCCTGTTGCAGACAACGCACAAGCAAACAAAAAAACTCATGCACACTCCCTCTCTCTCTCTCTCTCATGCACGCATGTCAATCACCATGCCAGACGCCTGTCACTCTTCTGTCATGTTCTCTGTGTGTGTGTGTGTATGTGTGTGTGTGTGGGGGGGGAGCGTATGAGAATTCTGCGGTTGCCCGAGCAGCATCGCTTTCGCTGTGATATTTTTCCGCATTTTCCGCTGCCATTTGAAGAATATGAAATATTCACGTTTTGCATATTTATTATGCAACACTTGGCTTTCTCCGGGCATTCCCTATTTTAGCGCTGTCCGGCAGTCAATCGGAATCTTAAACGTGTCGCGATAACAAAAATTCTATTAAAGTACGTTACGTTTTACAAATCAGTAAGGAAAATTGTGAATTGATTGCTAAATAAAGGGTAATTTTTTGTGCACGTGAAAGTACTAGAATCTTAAAAGATAAATATGTGTTTTTCCAATAGCTAATTATAGTAATTTTTAAGTTGGTTCTTATGCATAAACTTCTGATTCGATATATTTTAAGAATATACTTGGATTTGCGAACTACTTGTAAAAATATCCCTTTCATTGCATTCCTGAAGCTACTGTGTATTCCTCTTAAAGCCCACGCAGAGCCATTTAGTTGCAATCTTAAACTGTCCGCAATTTGAATTAAAATTCCTTTTTAAATTTATGGGCTCGCTATCACAGCAAAAACCCAACCCCCACGCGCATATGTAACACTCATGTATGTGCATGGTAGGCTTGATAGGGTTTTGGCTTTGTCCATTTCTTTCGCTCAGAAGTGCCCACAGAAAATACGAGTATTCATATGACCGATTTAGTAGCGGCTGCTGGCTGACCCACCAACCGCAGCGACAACTATTTATCAGCATGTGCATGTAGATGCGGCGGCTGTGACTGTGACAAAGGCTGTGGCCGTGGCGACGACTGCGGCTACGGCTTCGATTGCAGCTGCTATGGAGGTGGCTTTCACAAGAAAATCTCTGCTCACAGACTGGGCAAGTGATGCATATCAACTCACTATAATTAAAATTGTTATTTTACTCGTAGCCGAGAGGATTCAATGAATATGGTCGGAAGGCATAGGCATGATACACGCACTAGAAGAGGGTCTCGTCTGAGCGGCTAGGAACAGCTGGGACATGGCCTAGCTGCACCGCCTAAGCACATTCTGTTTAAATATTTGCTGCTATCTATCCCATTTGTTGGCTCACTTAGTGGCCCACGGCATGTAAATTTACTTATCAGGAATCTATTAGCATCTAACAGTTTAATATTTTGTTTGGTTTACTACGCAAACGACCAAATTCTAGCTGCAGGTTGGCAACATTTGAATAGGATCCGCAATGACAGTTAAAAACCACTCTGTCAAAGCCTACAAGCCCCAGCTGAAAATCAAACATTAGCACATTACGTATACGCCACGTGCGCTCTTTAAAGTTGACGACATCGACAACAACAGCAGCAACAGCAACAGCAATGCACGCATAGGGTGGAGTGCTTAGCTAAAAAAGAAAAAAGGAAAGGAAAGCTGGAAAAGGGACACTCGGGCTCCCATTGGGTTGGATGTGCTGGCGTGCAAAAGATCTTCAGGCGGGCTGCAAGAACGATTGATTGAATCCAGAAGTGGCAATAACAAGCGCAAAGTGAAATGGTAAATGCAAAAGCAAACAGCTGAGAGCGGGCTAACATGCTTGTTGTTGTTGCTGGCCAGCAAGACGAAACGACAACGTGGCACGCTAACAAGAAGCAAGTCTGTATATAAGTTTATATGCACACACACATACAACTATTTCAGATGGCACACGCACATGCGTGTTATTCAAATGTTGGCTGACGCCATTTCAGAATTTCACATTTATTCACACAGTTATTGCTTCCCACATTGCGTGCTCGTGTGTGCGTGCACGCTGTGCGTGTACTGACTGTGCGTGTGTGCGTCTTGTCAAGCAGAAATGAATTTTCTTTCGTTAGTTTGCTTTATGCCACCACAGAGCTCTTCACATCGCTTCACTTATTTTCCTGAACTTATGCACGCTTTAAGTTTTCGGCAAAACTTAAAGCATACATTCATGGGGCCCTTATCAGGCCAAGTTCACGTATGTACATATGTATGTATGAATGTTCTATATGCAAATCAACTACAACGGGTTGCCTTTTGCCTTCCACCCTTTCGGCCAGCTCGCCTGCCCTGCGGCGCAAGGGTAATTAATTTCATTTTTATTGCATGTCCTACTTCTGACTCACTCTCCTACGGTGCAATATTTTCACCTCCAAAGCCTCTCCCATTATTCATCTTTTTCCCTGGTTCATTTTAATGGTACCGCGAATCGTTTCTTTTGCGCACGCCCATAAAAACTGTAATTAAACAGCAAAACTAGTGTCGCATTGCGTATACGTGATGTGAGCTGCGTTCTCGCTTAGATGCTGCCCCACATTGCTTATGCGCGACGTGTGCTGCACCAGATAGTCGCTATGATTGAAGCGCGTGCTCAACAACTACGTTCAACGGCAATCACATGAAGCAATTCTAATTGACTTTGTCCCGCTAACTGCATCGAATTTTCAGTTGATTGAAAGACGAAAAAAACTTTTTGCATTTCATGTGTATTGCTTCATTTTTGTTGCATCGTTTATTTCTGATTAAATGGAAATCAGCGGATTTATAAAATGGTGGTTGATGTGTGAGTTTGCGGCGGGAATTCAAATCTTTTATGCGGTTTAATATATGTAAATATAAAGTTGGAAAATTTCCAAAGTTGCTATCAAAAGCTTGACTTGACTCTATCTTTCTGTTTGTCCCAATTAAAAAACAATTGTTTAAATATCCGTGAGGAAATCTACCACAAAGTCTAACGTAGGTCCCACCAGACAAATTCAGCGGACCAATCACAAATAAATTCATTGCTAAAAATAGCTGTTCGCTATTTTAGGAACGTGTTTGCAGCTGTGCAAATTTGCAGAAACTCAGAACACACGAATCTGGCTAACTCCAATCGATATAAAAAGCAATCCGCTAAGCTAGCGAGTTCGAGAGTTCTTAGTTAGAGAGTACAGCTGATCTCAGTATGAGAACTCAAACGATTTTGCTTGGCTTCGCAATGATGGCAGCTTTCTGCATCGGCAGCAGTGGTGTCACATCTTTAGCAACAACAACAACTGAAGGAACAACTACATCCACAGACCTAGCCAGCAGCGACACAACCTCCAGCACTGTCACGGCATCAACAACCAGTTCCTCCTATGATCTTGAATTATTTTAAATAAATGAGATGCTTAGACCAAAGAAAAGGAAAATGCACCGGATGCTTACTTTAAGGGGACACGAAAACAGATTGGCTAAGCGCCTGCGCAATAAGCATTAAACAACATGTGGAAAGCAAAAAAACATGATATACATATAGGAACGAAAGGGTCGAAATCTCAAAGCAAATTTCAATCAAGTTTTGATCCGGCTTAGTCTGTAAGGTGTATAAATTAAACTTTTTATTTGTTTTTGGCCTCCTCACCCTGAAAACGTAAAAAAAAGTTGTTTGTTGCTATGGGAAAACTTTGCTATTATTTTCTTGATTAAACATATATTTTTTCAGAGTAGGTAAGCAAGTTTTCTCGAAAGTTTTTGAAGCATGCAAACTTCTATTATATTCCAGAGCTCTGCACAAATTGGTATCGAATGGCTGCAAACTGTGATATGCACTTTAATTTTTGGACCTCTCAACTTTAGTTAGACTTTAATGCTGTACACAGAAATTAGTTAAACAATTGTGAATTGCACGTATTTGGACAAACAGTGAAAAATGCTGATAACTTTATCATTAATAAACTTTTATATTTACCAACAACAATCAAACCGTTGTTGTGCCTAAATTGTATATCTCAAAGTTTGGCAGACAACATTGTTAGTCAGGAATTAATTCAATCTAATTATGGCTGCTGGCAGCCATTAACTAGTTTTAACGCTTGTTACTGCATTTTGCAGCTATTGTCGGGGGTTCTGTGCGCTGTTCTCGCAACTTGGAAAGTTGGCCAGGCAGCCGGAGGAACAAGCAGGCGGGATGACAGCTGCATGCAGCTGCAGGCTGAAAGTAGCGGCAAGTTGCAGAGCCTGTTGAGCTTGTAAGGATTAGTGGCCTAACAACCTCGGAGTCAAGAGTCCCGGCGTGACAGCTCAGCTCAAGAATAATTATATGTACGCTGAGGTTCTCTTCTCTCTTGTTTGTTGATGTTTCTATTTCTGCTGGTGTAGGTAAAATGTTTATGGCCTTTTTTCCCCATTATGTGTGAGCTCGAGCACCGTGTCATGACTAGGCCGTAACTAAATGCCAGCCATGAAACAACTGTAACTGCCTTTCTGCCTGTCTGTTTATCTCTTCGCTCGCCTGCCAACCTCAAGCGCTCTTCAGTGACATACAATGTTGAGCAGAGAACGGCACAACACACAAAAGCGCAGCGGCAGCAACAACGGCCCTTAAAATAAATAAAATACATACATATGTATGTGAAGACAACAATAACAACAGCAACAACTACAGAAACTGTGGCGGTTAAAACTAACGAACTAATGTAACATAGATATTTATATGGCATAAGGAGCAAGAATCGTTTATGACAGATACAGAAACACTCGCACCCGCACCCGCATACACACGCGACTCACACACACACAGGCACGCACTCATAGACCATATAGACATTAAGATGGCAGATAGGGAAACAGGCAGCATTTGAGTTGAGCTCGGGCACTTAAGCAACCACCAGAGCAGCAGCAACGACGACGACTGCACCACGACCGAGTGGGGGCTTCAGGCTGGGCTCTTGCCTCGTGTCTCCTAGAACTGAGAAGCTACATCTTAACTTGCAAAACCGCAAAATACACACGAGTAGCGGAAGACTGCGAGTGAGAGTGAAAGGAATAGAGAAGGAGAGTGGAAGAGAAGCGACACCCACACAGTCATAGACCACAGGCAGACAGACAGACAGGCTGACACTTTACATATGTCCTTTTTGCAGATTTCAGATGCGCGCGTAATGGCCCAGTTGAACCGCGTTTTATATGTTATATGACAAGGAAATAGAATCAGACTTATGACATTGAGTTTTCAAGTGAAAAGCAGGCATTGTTGGTAATGCTAACAGCTACAATAAAGTAATTACATTTTTTCGACTGTTGTTGGCCCTGTTGGTACTTGACTTTGGCTAAGCTTTATGGAATAACTAGTTTATTAAGCAGCAGACGGGCATGGCATCGGGTCCAAGTGGGTCGTCTAGTCACGGCAAAGAGCGAGTGGCAGTTAAAAGGGATGTCGGTTGTCGCTTATGTATATATTTAGTTACATTTGCCATATAAAATATTCATACATTCGTGAGCAGAATGCGTGTACTTCTGGCGCGTACTGTTGCGCCACACACACACAGGCTCCAGTCACAGCATTTTCATTCATATGCCCATCCCAGTGTGAGGAAAATTTGCTTGTGTTGCACAAAATTTCATCAGAAAACCGAATTTTTTCGGCTGTACTCTACGTGTTTTGGCCAAAGTTTGCACAGTCAACTCGCCAGTTATCCAGCAGCAGCTGCCAAATGCAGTTTGCCCAAATTGCCTGCATGCTATTTCAAACAGGGGGAAAACCAAATACGTTTTTGAACAAAATAAACGAGGCGCTTTTAAATTTTTAAGCAAAGCTGTAGCTTGTTTTAGTAAAATGACTTGTTGGGTAATTCTGTAACATTTTATCTTTAATTAAAACATTATATGTACTTAATTGGATCTCATTTTGATTTCGTTGTCTGCGTTTGCCGAGTTGAATCAATATTTGTCAATATGTCCATATTTCAATACATTCAATATATCTGGCAAATAATAATTATGCCGTGAATTTTTTATTGACTTTTTGTGTATCATAAAAGGCAATTTACGACTGAAGTTGGACAAATGACTATGTTTCGAATTCATGATGAAAAAAAAATAAACAAAATTTAAAATACTTACTTGTGAGATTAATAAATAAATAATTAAGTGCATTTGCAATAAATACCCCTTATTTAATTTTTGTATTTATAATTTCAGCCATACACGTGTATCTTTATTTGTTTCGACTCGCAACACTGTTAATTTTAATTCTTTTATCTTTGTAACTTTTAATTAAACTAGAAAATCAGGTTAAATAATTATATTGTTAGCATGGCAAAGCATCCCGCAAAAAATTACATTAACAGCAAACACTTTTGCATTGTCAACTTAATGAGTTTTGGTGTGCAATTCTAAATGTAAAAAAAAAAATAATATAAAATAATAAAAGAAACGAGTGCAAAAAACATCATTTGAAATAAATTGCAATTTATGTGAAATTAATTTGAATAAAAAGCAAGTGGAACCGGCAGTATACAAATTAAATTATGCTAATTAAATGGTCACGAATGAGGCAACCAAGCAACCAGCTCAGCTGAAATTGTTGGCCAAGTGGTTGACTCTTTTTTGCCGCATGATTTAACGAACAATGTTGAAAATCGGGCGGAGGGGTTTGGCATAGGAAAGGGTGGCGAGTCCAGGTAAATGTTATTTATTTTGTGAGCTTGAGCCCTTAAAGAGTGAAGGAAGCAGAAGAGGCAATCTTTTTATTTAAGTTGGCTAGCGCCATTAACTGGCCAGCAGGACGATAAGTACGACAATAATAAGAACAGCGCCAGCAGAGGGAAAGCAAAATGAAAAGCGCAAACGTTGGTGATTCAACTTAGTCGTAAATTGTCACAATTAACTCGATGAGTGGCCCTTGTGCCAGCGACATTTTTAACGAAATAATTTTATTATGAAACCAACTTGCATTGACAACATGGCTACAAGGCATTCGTTCTTCGAGCTGCTGCCTTTTAGCGGTAAACTTCCGTACACATTCTATACCCAAGTGACACTCCGGCGTACACACTGCGTATGCGTGATGTAATTATCAGTTATGCGATATAACGTTCCATGGATGGGAAAATAGACTTGTAATTACATGGCAAGTCCACGTGGCACTGACGTTCATTGATGATTACATAATCGATATTAAGCCCCATACTTTCCTGTCCACTTCTGCCTGCCTCATGCAAAACAGGGCGAATTCAGTTAATTGAAACCTTTTCTGCACGTCGAATTTACTTTTTTTCTTTTTGTCCCTTCCCTTCGTTTCCCCTAACTTTGTTCTGTTTTCTTTTAACTCGACTTTTTTTCCTTACAGTTAGGTCGAGACCAGGGTTAACTTCGTGGCCAAATTACATGGGGCACAAAAACAAAAAGCATCGACCGAAATAAATGTTGACTACTAAAAATAGCGACCAAAACAGGACGACCAAAACAACTATGGTAACTCTAGCAGAACGTAAGACCGTTACCGCATGTGGGCAAATAGGAAGGAATAGCGAAAAGAAAATAAAATCCAATGCAGCGCAATTTATGCGCTGAGCAGTAAAGCAAAACAACCCCAATAAGCCGGGCTTTTGCATTTACTATACTTGGCGTAATAAAAGCGAGAAACTTAAGGAAAATTCACCCAAGTTTGAATTTTCTTTAGATCCCTGTGTTCTTTAACTTTGTTAACATTTTCTAAGGCGATTCTACTCTTCTAGTTTCAACTGTATAGCTGCATACATAAACTATTTTCTTTTCTTGAAGCAAACTCTTTTCCCCAACTTTGCACCGACTTTTAAACTGATATGCCAACTTTAGCTAAGGAAGAAACACAAACACCTTTTTTCCTATCTAGATATCAATCAATTGCCAAAATTTTTTAAGTTGTGAAGGTATATTATAGTCAGGTAGTGGATATTTATTTTGTTGCAGCTTCCCTACTCCATCCACTTCTTGTCAAGTCAATAGAAGCAACTGGAAGTCTTTTTGGGCCAAACCACAACAGCACAAAGCCAAGAAAATGTTGCATCTCTTAAAAAGAAATGACGGGGCGAGAAAAACACGGCTAAAAATGGGTAAGATGGATAAGCGTCTAACAAAACGGATAAAGCCAAAGTTTTTCGCGTTGCTTTCAATGGCGTCCAAAGCCAAGTAAAATAACTTGAATAGAAAGGAGCGAGCCAATGAGGGAAAAAGGGGTAATAAAGAAAACAAAGTGGACCATCGGTTACTATTAATCAGAGCAGACTGAGCACAAGGCAGATTGTACCCAGGACATGGCTTGGCAGCGGCAACGGCGACGGCTAGTAACATTATTGAACTATCGCGGGGCAGGAAAGTTTTATTCGAGTCCTTAGTCAATATTAACAGTGGTCTCATCCTTAATGTTACTCTTTCTTCTTCTTAACATATTTTCGCGCAGCATTTTCAATGTCAGTTTTGAATGGAGTGTTTGTTCACAGTGGGAAACGTGGCGTATACGCAATTCATAAATATTTCACTTGGTACTCCCCAATTCCCTCAATAATTGAGATCGTTTGTTTCGATAGAGTTACGTTATGTTTGTACACGACTTTTAAAGTTGAGTTTTTAATCTATAAAGGATTCCTCCAATAGAAAAATACAATTACAGTAAGTTGATCTTTGACTTAAGGAATCATTGCCAACCTAACAAAGCAAGCCAAGAATTATCTCTCGCAGTTGCTATCTGCTAATTAGCGTTCATTTTATCAACATGCTTTTTGCTGGCTGAATCAATAAGGCGACAGAGAAACACTTTATAGAAAATTAAGGAGAAACAGAGAGAGATAGAACTCTAGAACACACATCAAAGACGGTAAGGCGTTTTAATAAATAAATTGCTGATTAAATAAAGTTGACAAAAGCGGACAAAGCAAAATAGATAAAAATGGGCCAAATGGTAACAAACGGCAGCAGCGACAAGCGAAGCAAAGAATGCGTAAGAAATTGGGGAACAAAATAAAATTGCAAAAATGTGGGAGCACGTCAAAAAAGCGGCCTAGGCAAGGTTAAACCAGACGATGGAAACGCGACTAGCAAAATGTGCGCAGAGACACCATTTTATGGCCAATGACGATGAAACAGAGTTTAAGGGAATGTGGGTAAGGCAAAGTGGTGGAAAAGAAAGTGCCAGAGGCAGAGGAAGCGAAAGTCGAGGCAAATGGCGATGAGAAAGAAGGAACAATAACAAAAACAAATATCCACCTTTGGACTATACAAAGCCAATGAACGTTAGTCTAGTTCTACACACAGCAAAGGCAATGCGATTCTAAGGCGACCCAAACAAAATAAGGTTTAATAAATGTTTTCGAAGTGTCAACGAGTGGCGAGACCACCATATACAATAGTAGGATCCGAAAGAATTGCAAAGTATTAAACCAATAAGTTTTTACTCACTTTCGTAATCCTTGAATGACGAAATAGTTAACTAAAGAAACCAATTCCTTGAGATCAAACCAGTTTAGTAAAGTTGTAGCTATATTGAAGAATCTTCATAAAGCTAAAAGGCTGTCTAATTTATATACTATGATATCCGCTTATCCACATACAAATTTTGACAAGTGAAAGTACAATGTCAAATATTCTAAGAACCACAAAAAAAGTCGCAAGGGAAATAAACAGAGATCTGCCAGGCGTTGACACAGCCGACGCGGCTCTCTTCATAAAAAGAAAACAAAACCTTAATGGATTTGACTAACGGACTGACTTGTACCGTCACTGTCAGACCGATGGTTCGGGTGAGAATGGAACGGGAGACGGAAATGGGGCTGGCGCTGTCGCTGGCGTTGGCGATGACTGCGACTGTTTGGCGGGTCTCCAAAAGGGCAGCAGGAAAATAGCGTGCGCGAGAAAAGTGAAGGAAGTGCGTGAAAACAATTTCTAAAGTAATTTGCGTTACACGTCAGACACAAAACACTAAAAAAAAGTTTTCATGCTGTCGTTTTTTATTTATTTTCATGAAATTTGAGGCGTAGCGAAAATGGTTAAAAAAGCAAAGCGCTCTGCGACCCGGAACCCTGCTAATACTAACTTGCATTCGCATTCGCATTCGCATTCAAGGGTAAAATATTGTAATTTTCTCATTGGTGCTCGGCTTGCTTTGCTCTACTAATTTGTGTGTGTTTCTGCGTGTGTTGCTTTTCGTCTACTTTGCGTTGTTTACGCAGCACACAGCACACCAAGAGCAGCAGCGGCTGCGGCTTTAGCTTCACTCCCAGCTGAGCTAGAGATAAAAGCAAGCACACACAGGCCCACAAACACAAACACACACACATACACATACACATATTACACACACACACATAGGCAAAACAAAAACTACTCACCAAAAGCACACACACATGTGTGACAATTTCGACGGTGGCGTAAGCGTCAAATTTAAGTGCAGTCTCACTTCGCCTTCGATTTGCCTCTGCTCTCAGCTTTGCTTTCGCTGTCCCTTTCGCACACTGTTATTGTTATTATTTTTTTGTTATTTGTTATCGTTGTTGTTATTATGGTCTCTCCTGCCTGCTTGCCTGTCTGACTGCCTGATAACTGCGACTGCGACTGTTTGCTGCTCGCTGAGGTTGATTGTGAATTTAGGAAGAGGCGACAAATCGCAATACGCTGCAATTGACAAGCATTAGTTGTTGTTGATTTTTTTTTGTTTTCTGTTTTTAAGTTTTTCACGTATTCGTGTCTCTCGCTTTTTATACGCTCACCTAACTGTTGATTAAATTAATACAGTGTCCCTTAATGTTGCTATTTTGTGTGTTGTTTTTTATTTTGTTTCAATTTGCTACACATATTATGCAAAACTATTTGCTCTGCTCTGCTCTGTTTAACAACCGGCGGCAATTCCGTATACGGCTGCAGCAGCAGCTTTAAGTCCGAGCAGATGGCAGGCGGTGGGTGGACAAGAGCTGGCGCAGATCTGCCCGATTTGCGGAACGACTTTTTCACAGCACGACGTCAAGTTGAGCACTAAGCGCTGTCGCCCCAAAAAATTCTGTGCGGGCCTTGCTAAATTACAATGTACCGAAATGAGCACTCTCTCTCTCTCTCTCTCTCTCTCTCTCTCTCTCTCTCTCTCTCTCTCCCTCTCACTTGCTGGCACGCAGCGGCTTTGCCACTCATTTTTGGCCTATCTCTCTCTCGATTACGTTCGCACTCTCGGCGTAGTACTCTCTCTCTCGAGTTTTGTCTCACTGTTCATGCTCTGCAGCGCAGAGCTCTCAACTTTGCTATTGTCGCGTTCTCGTTGCTCCAGTTCGCTTTGGCGCCAGACATCAACTGATAGGGCAATGCTTAACCAACAATAGAAGCAGCTGCTGCAGCAGCAGCGTCAGCAGCAGAAGTTTTGACGCTTACGCTGGCGTTGGCGTAGCATGTGCTACGCTTTGTTTACTATTATTTGTCAAACTCTGCCGCTGCTCCAGCTCTCTTTTATTAGAAGCTGCTCTACGCTCTTTTGGGGCGGCTGTGGGTGGTGGGAATGAAGGCAACAGTGCAGTTTGATAGGTTTATAGAGATAATTTATGTGGCTTCTTTTATTTCGTTAAAAAAATAATAATAATTTAAATAGACTTAGTATATTCTAATGAACAACTCCTCGTATATATACATATATTTTTATGAATGCAACCTTGAACTCACTCAACATGTATACGCTCAGAAATTTACGGCATGCAAATCAACTACATACCACTGTTCCGCACCCTCAACCAAAGTCTCTCTTTACCTGCGATTTCAGCGCACGCGCTATTTTTGTCAATTGGCGTCATAAACTACCATGCTTCAAACGATTGTGTTGCTCTTTATTAAGAGAGAAATATCATAATATAAAACAATACTGATCTCAGACCGGACTATATTAAAACGTACTTACTCTTATAAGCCGTGTTAACCTTGTAGAAATGTATTTACCCTCTAAAATTTGTATATATTTATAAAAACATGTTTTTTTATTTAGTTATATATAAACTTTATCTTGAACCTATAGACCGATTTTTGTCATTTTTCAAAATAGAGCCATGAAATTTTCCCATTATATGTCTAAGTATGTCCTTTAAAGGCTGTGAAAATTTGATCGAAATTGGACAGATACATATATTGTAAAGCAGCCATAAAACCTATCGGCCGATTTAATATTTGGAGTAACTCTTGCTTTTGTGTTTAAATCAGGCTCGCATAAGCTCTTTTTAATTCGTGGAATACTTTTAGGCGCGTTAAGTTATTAAGAGTGTGTCAGTGAATTATTAGATAGGAATTTGGTTGAATGTATTTAATGTGTTATCTTAAAGCCTTGGCCAATAGTATTCTATTCATATGGTTTTAATTGACATTCACTTAGATGAGCTCACTGTCGCTGGTTGCGTCGACATCCGGGATACTGACTGCTGTTGCCTCTTTGCCTTCATTGGCAACCTCGGCACCTCCTGGGGCCTGTGTGTCTTCTGTGTTCTCGGCTTCCGGTTCCGCGTCCATTTCCGCTTCCCGCACACCATCCTCACAAACCATCAATGGCTTGCGCTCCAACAGTGGACGCGGTGTGCGCCCCAGGAATGTGTTGCACACAGTCACAATGAACTCGCACTCACCGGGTGCCTTGGTTACCACAAACACGCAGCTCTGGATGACATCATGCGGCGTATTATCCATGAGCTGGAAAACAATATGCTGCTCCTCGATGTCGCCATGCGTGACAAGCTTGCCATGCAAGCTGCGGTCGTCGCCGTTAGAATTGAACGGAGCTCAATAGATGATGTCGTTGGAGTTTTGGTTGGTTTGAAAACTTACCCCAGCGGTTCCCCAGAGATTTTCATTTTTAAATCCGCATATTTTGATAGCACATAGCTGAAGCGTTCCTTGACATCACTGTAATCCATCTGCAAAATGGCTGTATCAAATCAAGAAACTTTTAAAACAGCAGTCTCCTCTACTTACGTCCTCGATGCAGTGATTGGGTGGAATGCATATCGAATACTAAGCGGGAGGAAGAAGGGTATCTTGTATCAATTTTAAAAACACGCAATATGCACTTACCGTGCTCTGTAAGCAAATCATGCAAATTGCAATTAAACAATGGGTATACTTCATAGCTCAACCGCTCGGCGATCGGCAACAACTTCAACTGAATCGAGCGAAACTAACATTTAGCCACCTCGGTGCTTTGCGATACCTGACGTCATAATAAATAATTAGAGCTGAAGAGAAACAAAAGCTCAGTCGCCGGAAACTCTCACGGCTAACCTAAAACCTAATTAGCTAAAAAGCAAAATATGTATATTTGATTCTCTTCAATACTATATAATGTTGCATGAATAGATCAAAATTCTCTTCATTGTACTATCATGTTTATACCTTTTATTTCATGAACTTTCCTATGCTTATGTGATACATACTATTCATGAATAATATTAATTATCAGAACACATAGCTAAATTCAAAAGCTTACCTATGCATGTAATCAAAAGTTGAATATGCACAGGTAAAATGACACTTCAAATTTAAAGTAAACTCCATGAGCTTGTAATGTTTATACACCTTCATACAAAAATTGGTTTCTCAATCTTTTAAAATAGCTGAGATCTGTGTGTTCACACAGACGCTTGAAGGACAGACGGACGAAAATGGCTCAACCGACTCGGCTAGTGATCCTGAGCAAAAATATATATACTTTGTGGGGAAAATTTGAATAACATCGACAATAAACATGGAATATATTTAAAAAATAGTTGACAGGTTGGACAAGATCGAGTCCCGTGTACCGCTAATTGTTTCGCAGAGGTCTTGGTTCGATTCTCATATTAGGAAAATAAATTGTTTTTTCTTTTTTAATTTTAATATGTTCAATGTTCAAATGTAATGTGGAATTTTATTTTAGAACATTTTTTTTTGGTGTAATACAAAACAAACACATTCATTACAATGAATTTTGTCTTATAATCCAGCTTAGAAAAAAGATTCTCAGGGATTATAGTGGCCTAGTGGTTAGAGTGTCAGACTGCAAGGCCAAAAGTTTTTGGTTCGGTTGCTCAAAATAGAACCACGGAATTTAAAGTGTTTTTTGTTTATAAAAGAATATACACGTGTATGTAGGTTCAGTTTTTAGTGTACAAACAAATAGTTTTATTGTTATATATTCACTTGTCTTATAATTAACAATTTTAAAACGAATCGTGTGTATATTTTAAATACATGTTCACGGACCGAAATTCTGGCATAAAGTGTCGACTTTATCAATAATTCTTAACGACTCGATAGTTGGTTAACCGATGTTTCATTGTGAATTAGTTTCTGGCTCTTAATAGTGCTGACCACTCCGAGTCTCGCGAACTAGTGTTTATTTCATATATTTCTGCCACAGTTGAAGTTTTGAATGGGCCATCTCCCTCGCCTATCTTCTCAACATCATACCTGCCGTGTTTGAGGACTTTCACTACCTTATACGGTCCAAAATATTTCCCTTTTAACTTCAATCCTACCCCGTATTGTGTACGCTTAATAGCTACCAGATCGTTCACTTTATAGATTTTTTCTGCTTTACGTTTTTGAAAAAATGCTTTTTGATTTTTATTTTGTAACTCTGTGATATAATTCCTAGCCAGTGTTCGTAGTTCCTGACGCTCTTTATTTAATTCTTCAAATAATGACTCCTGCACTAACTGTTCCATCTCAGGATCCCCAGAGTAACGCATATCAATACCTGTCAATAGCTTGAATGGAGTGATTTTCGTACTACGTGGTTCAGTATTGTTAATCAGCTGTTGTATGCGACCTACATACTTATACCATGAACCAGAGCTCTCCATACTCAATTTGGACAACATGGGCACAACAATCCTATGCATCCTCTCTACCTGTCCGTTTCCACGTGGAACACCTGTAGTTATCAATAAATGTTGTATGTTCTGTTTTTCGTAATATGCTTTAAAAGCATTTGCTGTAAAAGCTGTTCCCCTGTCCGTCATAATTCTACATGGATTTCCGAAATTTACTGCCTGCCTTTCCAAACAATTGATGACCTCTTCAACTCCTGTACTTCGAGTTGGATATAACCAAACGTACTTAGAAAATGCATCTACGATAGCCAAAATGTGATTGTATCGCTTTTGAGTGATCTCCATTGGACCCACATGGTCGATATGATAGGTGCCCAATGGTGTATCTCCCTTATCAATCGGATTAAGAAATCCTTCCACACGACCTGCCTTTGCATTTACCAAAATACACTCAACGCAACTACCAACAACTCTAGCTACTTTCTCCTTAATCTTAGGAATATAATAAGACTTTTCTAATAAATCCTGAGTTCTCTTTGCCGAAAAGTGACCTTGTTTATGTGCGATTTGAATTATTTCTACTTCCATACCTGATGGAACCCCAAGTAATTCCCTGTTGGGGTCCTTAAATAACACTTGGTTGAAAACATAAAAATCCTCATATCCTTTACTTTCAACTAGATTTTTAACCACTTCAATCCAATCGTCTGCCAATTGTGCTTCTTTTAACCTGTGAACCACACTCTCAGTCAACACATAGCAAAATACTCTCACACCAGATCTATGTTCGATCTCATGGTCAAAATCCTGCAAGTACATCGCCCACCTTGCTACTCTTAATGGCACTTCTTTCTTTTTCATTGTCATGGCAAACGCATCACAATCTGTAAACTTCGTTCCCAAAACATTATCACGTCATTTAGTCAACGCTCCCATAACTGCTAATACTTCCAGCTCATATGAGTGGTATTTCTCCTCACAAGGTTTTGTTTTACGGCTCATGTACATAACTGGGTGAAACAAATTATCATACTGGTTCTTCTGAAGCATTACCGCTCCAAACCCAAACTTAGATGCATCTGTGTGAATTTCTGTAGTCGCACCATGATCATACAACTGCAAAACGGGCCTACTAACCAACGCTGCCTTTAACTGCTCAAATGCAATTTGCTGCAATTCTTTAAACTGAAACTGACAATCTTTCCGAAGCATATCTGTCAATGGTTTTGCAATTAATGCATATCCATCAACAAACTTCCTGAAATACGATGTCAAGCCCAGAAATCGCCGTACTGCTTTCTTATGGCCTGGTAGAGGAAAATTAGCTACTAATTGCGTTTTCTCATCACTGGGTCTTATAGTACCATTCTCAATCACATATCCCAGAAACTTCACCTTACTCTGCACAATTTGACACTTGCTCCAATTTATTCACAACCCATTTTTAGCCGCAACTTCCAAAACTCTTTCTAGTTTATCTAAGCCGTCTTCAACATCATTACCCGCAATTACAATATCGTCCATATACACAACAGCATCACCACTCTTAATTAAATCTCGCATTACAGCTTGAATAAAACGAGTAAACACTGCAGAGGGTTTTTTAATTCCAAAAGGTACATATAAAAACTTAAATTGTCCTTTCTGTGTAACAAAAGATGTATACTTTTGCGACTCCTTATCAACTGGTACATGAAAGTATCCATTAGTCAAATCTAATGTAGTAAAAACCTTAAATCCCTGCAGCTTTTCAATCACACTACCCATTTGTACCATAGGAAAATTGTCCCTCACTATTTTTTCATTCAGTTTTCTATAATCACAACAGAGACGTTTCTTTCTATTCTTTTTTGCCACTAGGACAACTGGTGAAGCATATTCTGAGGTACTCGGCTTTATGATGTTTTCCTCAAGCCACTCATTAACTTGATCATCAACCACCTTCTGCTCACAATAAGCTAAACGCCTTGGATGTTGAAATACCGGTAACTCGTCCGTTAACAGAAGTTTCATTCGAACAGTGCTTTCTACATTGCGTCTATGTTGATAATTGTTAACCATAGCTTTGACTTTATTAGCCTGCTCTTGAGATAAATGCGTTAAAACAATTTCATCAGCCATATTTTGTTGTTGAAAATGAATACACAAGACTGCCAACTCTTTAAATAAATCTGTGCACGGTCCATCTACTTTTCCTATATTATGCATACCTTTGTCTTCGTCGACTTTTTGCTAACCAATTTGGTACCAAACTTAGTAACATTCATATCTACGCTGTCAAGAATAGTTTTGCCCAAAATTGAGTCAAAAGCTATATCCTCTGCACCTGTCAACTTTGCATTACTAAGCTTAAGAAACACATTTCTACGAACCAAACACAAAACTACAAGACCTTGAAAACCAATCTGATCACATGTCACACTCTTTAATTCAAGTCCTGACTTAGTAAACATGCTTCCAGACTTTGCACGAACTTCTTCTTGAACAAGATTAGCTGCCTTCTCTCCCTTTTCAGGAACAACAACTTTACACTGAGCAGCTCTATGCCCAGGCTGATTGCATTTAAAGCACTTGAGCTCCTTGCTAATCATTGGACAATCTTTCTTTATATGGGTCTGTTCACCACACTTGAAACATTTTCTTACATAAGTTCCAGAGCTGTCTTCATTTGTCTCAGCTTTTATTCCTGACGATCCATACTTATTAAACTGCTTAGAACCTCGCATCTTCTCATACGCCACAATTTGAGCCTTTAATTGTCTCATAGTCCTTGCCTGAAAAAGTAATGCCTTATTCGTCCTAGAATCTGGTAATCCATTTACAAAATATTCAATTAAGCTCTCATCCTCCAAGTCTATTGGCTTTGCTATCTCCACCAGTGCATACAAATACTGTTTTAATGTTTCATTCTTTTTCTGACTGGGTCTGCCCAATCTACGATGAATTTCAGCACATGAAACTTTGACCCCGAATTCTTCAACTAGCGACCTTTTCAAAATATTCCAATCGCGAATATCACGCTGACTACGTATGAATGACTTCGCTGCCCAACTAAGCAACTGCTTTGCATAGATAAACAACTGCAACTGACTTCATTCGACAGTAAGTGCACATTCCTCAAGCTCCTCTATCCACTGCATAACATCAAGGTTATTTGAACCGGAAAACTGTGACACACTACCTTCTACGTCCTTTAGTGTAAACCACGATCTATTTTGACTATTCTGGGCTGTTTCGCATATGCCTTCAGTGTTAATCCTAGATTCACTTACACTTTCTCCTCTATTTCGATTAGTATGTGCTGGGTTGTTTCCTTCTACACTAGCAAACGATTCATCATCCTGACCCTGATGCTCATGCTGTTCTACATCCACTAAGTCTTCGGTCAATTGCAAACCATAATAAGCCAGTAACATATTCTGCAAGTCTGTCTTAAATCAAAATGAATTAATTTTTAAGGCCACCAACTTTCGCTCCATATTACTGAAATTTAAATTATCTTTATTGAAATTTATTAATCATAAATCAGAAATATCAAATTTGTTTTGGTTCAGCTTAATTAAACTTAATTAACATGAGTCAATTTCAAACTTTTAACAACTGTCCACACTCGTTGTTATTACAGTGACTCTCCAACTTAACACTATGTTAAATATTCCCAAGCTGAAAAATTTTTAATTTTAACTGCCAAAATGACGTTCTTGTCTGTTTGTCTTACACAGCTTCTTCTACGCAAACCTAATCCGCCGCTCACCAATACCAGCACAAAATTCCCAAAAAATTTCCCGACGCTGCTGTCCGTTTGATTCTTGCCACAATCTGGCGCCAAGTGCCCTTCCTCGACCTCTCCAACGTTGACTCTGATTATCCACAATGCTCCAGACTCTGCTTCTGCTCACTTTTCCCGCATTACCACGGTCTTCCAGATTCTGCGTTGCTTACACCGTTTAACCACGGTCCTCCAGATTCTGCGTTATTATTGACAACTCGTCTAAGAAACTGTCGCACGCTCCAAACTTTATCCGTGTCCCACAGCGCCGCGTTGCTGTTATCCTGCTTTATCCTGCCTAGCTGCCTGCTCACCAAAGTTGCCGTGCCGACTTCACAGATTTATCCCGTCGTAATTTACTTGGTGCTCTCGTCTTTTGCCAAATCTCGCCGTTTGATTTTCGTAACAGCTTTACCCTTTCATCAGCCAATTTCACAAAAAAGGTTACTAACGTTATTGAATTTTAGTAACACAAGTTTGTTTCTCTAGAATTGTGCCTCTTTCGGCGTCTCAATTCAGTTTTGTTTTCAATTTCATAATGCTTGTGCTTTTCTGTTAAGCTCAACACACGCACATTATTTTTACACACACACAGTTTCAATGTTAAGTTTTTGACAAGCTTATATTCCCGGACGAGCCCCCAAAATTTTTAGGTTCAGTTTTTAGTGTACGAACAAATAGTTTTATTGTAATATATTCACTTGTCTTATAATTAACAATTTAAAAACGAATCGTGTGTATATTTTAAATACATGTTCACGGATCGAGATTCTGGCATAAAGTGTCGACTTTATCAATAATTCTTAACGACTCGATAGTAACAAAGTGGCTGTGAATTAACACTGCGCTTACTTGGGAAAGTAGTGTCCGCATCTGTTCGTAAGTAAGGGTCGAATTTCCAATGAACTTCACTGATCGAACTGCCGATTCCCATTTTCCTTCCCAGTAAGGAACATGTGGTGGAATGAAGATCCACTGAATTTCGTCATCCGCCAGAGTGCGGGTGACTAGGTCCGTATGATGTTGTGATGCCAAGAGGTTTTGAAGTTCGTTAAGGGCTCGTTTTGGCCCATAAAAATTCGTACCATGATCGCTATAAATTTTGGAGCACTTGCAACGCAAAGATGTAAAGCGCCGCAATACGGCCAGAAAGGTGTCCGTGGATAGATCAGTAGCAAGTTCCAGGTGTATTGCCGAGGTGACTAGGCAAACGAATAGGCAAATGTAATCCTTGCTTATGCGCGGCTTGCATCTTTCAAGATAAATGGTCCAGCGTAATCGCAGCCAGTATTGACGAAGGGAAGCGCTTGAGTTATGCGTATTTTGGGCAAATCCGCCAATTTTTTGATGTGCCTTGTGCTGCCTTTGCCGAAAGCATGCCAAGCAGTTGTGTGTCAGTTTCCGAATGAGATTCCTGGCGCCCAGTATCCAAATGTTCTTTCGAACTATAACGAACAGTGCTGATACGCCGGGATGTAAGTTCCTACGATACTTATGCTCCAGAATGGGATGAGTAATATGATGATGCTTCGGCAACAAAATTGGATGTTTTGTCTCTGCTGGCAGCTGCGAGTAACGCAACCGCCCACCGACCCGTAGTAGATTGTCCTTGCCGATCATTGGTGAGAGTTTGGGCAGATGAGATCGGCTCTTCAGTGATTGATTGTTGAGAAATAGTTGGTACTCTTCCTCAAAACATGTTAACGCCTGTGGCAAACAAACATTCCGCGCTGCTTGCAATTCCTCAAACTTAAGCGAGTTTGAGACTTCCTTCATGAATGGGTTCTTTATGTGATGGATGAACCTAAGAACATACGCCATAATGTGTACGAGCCTTGACCAGGATGAACATCGTCGAATGAGTTCATCAATGCGATTCACTGGAGTTTCTCCAGCCACTGTTGTGAAACAATTGATTTTGACTTCCTCCTGCAGTCGTTTATCTAAAATAAACGAGCCTTGCTGTGATATGTTCACCTTTTTTGCGAATTGATCCTTTTCCCATAACCATGATGGTCCGTTTCACCACAATGGGAACTTGATGAGCTCTGCAGTCATCATGCCTCTGGAAGCACAGTCTGCTGGATTGGATTTTAAGTCAATATGCCGCCACTCACGCCGTAGAATGATATCCAAAACTTGAAAAGTTCGGTTTCCAACGAAGGTTTTTAATTGAGCTGGGACGTATGATAGCCAAGAAAGTACGATCGTTGAGTCGCACCATGCACCTTATTTCGAAGTGAGGCCTTGATTGAGCGTATAAGCTGGCTCAAAAGCAAAGCTGCACAGAGCTCTAGGCGCGGCACTGATTGCTGCTTGAGGGGAGCCACCCTTGTTTTAGATATCATCAACGATACCGAAATGGAACCATCTTGATGATGTAGGGGTCAGTAACCAAATCCAATACGAAACTGTTCACGTACTAATAATCGAATTAAATATCGCATGCGATAAGGTTATCGTATAAGAGATGAAAGCTCATTCACCTGCAATTCACCTCATTTGCTCTTCTTATTTGCTTGCCCTGTCACTCTAATAGAAGAATAGGTTTAACAGGTTCTATCTCTTACCTATACACTACAATCGAGGCGACGAAACTGAAGGGAAAAGATGAGATCAACATTTACAGTTAGTTATTCCATGAAGCATTGGATTATTGGGTGCAAGTGGTAAATCCGTGAAAAGGTGATATTAATTTTATCATACCTGAAATGTGTGTGGCTAACTTAGCGTTATTCCAGGCAGACTAGCATAATTTATATTGTTGCCGGCCGGTCTGCGATTAGTACTATCGCGTATCAGCAGCATAGACGTAACGCCGCTGTGCAAAATCAGCAACCAGTCGGCCAATTGGTATTTAACCGTCCCCATAACCTAAATTCTAGGAAGCGCACACTTGTGTATGCTGCAGGGAAGCTGTCTCTTTTTTGTGAAGGGCATCAAAAGCCCGGGTTGCGATCTCAAGGTGCATTTTCAATAGCGAGAAGCATACTGGTTGCAGTTCTCGAAAGCTCTGCAGAACATTGACACTGGACATAAATAAGAAGATGCAAAATGTTTGTCTCTCACTCTAGCGCTTGGTAGATCTGTACGAATACACCAGCGCAATCATTTGGATCACGTAAGTTATTGAGTACTTAAAGAAAAACTCTTTTCATTTTTTATACCCGCTACTCATAGAGTAGAAGGGTATTATAACTTTGTTCAAACCGAAAATGTATGTAACAGGCAGAAGGCGACACCTCCGACCCCATAAAGTATATATATTCTGGCTGCCGGCAGCGAGAGATCATTCAGAGATCATCTGGCTAGCTATAGTTATCATGTATATATATATATACTTTATGGGGTCGAGCTTTCTTTACTTGTTTTTTTTTTCCTTAATGAATACCCTATATACTGTATACTCTCATTCAACATATATATATATATATATATATATATATATATATATATATATATATATATATATGTATATATATATATATATATATATATTTATAACCTGTGAGTAGTTAAGGTTTGAGGTGACAATGAATTTATATATATTTAGCAAAGTTAAATTTTGAAATGTTAAACCTATTGTTGATCAAGTTGATCAGATAGTTTGTGGATTATGGTCCGCCTGAATAAAGTTATAATGTATCAAGCATACTATGAAATTCAAACCAATGTAAATAAACATTTGTTAAGGGGTAACCGTCAAACTAATCTATCTCGTTACCAAGGTCGGGAGGGTACAGACGAGTGGGCAAACGTCAGCTCAGCCACCCTTGCAGTCTATTAACAGACGTAACGCGCAATTCAGCAACAGTTCACCTTATTTTATTTGGCCCATCATATAGCTTACAGGCAGTGCACTTATTCTTTCTTTCTATCCACAAGAGGCCGTATAGAGCGGGTTAGGAAAAGATCCCACGACATATCCGACGTGCTACGTCAGAGCGACGCTAGAAGTGCACGCCCTCCTACTTTTTCTATGCGCTAGGCATTGATCTTCATGATCAACGCTCCGTGAGGCCGAAGTATGTTTCTATCTGCATACTACATAAACAAAAGTGAAGAAAAAGGAGAGAAAGTGGCGCCTAACGTGGGGCCCGAGTCTGACCTGATTAGAAGCAACAACAAGCAGCTGCTATTTAGTCAGACTGGATTGTTATCAGCTCGATATAGTTTAGACCTTGTTACCACATACACAGAAGAAGCGATTAACAAGGGCATATATCCACATAGAAATTGCTCCAAAATCCATCCATAATTAACATTTTACATTTTATGCCTTGTATTTAATTCAATTCAATTTTATGTTTTGGTATTACGTAAGCGTGTTTACAACTCGCTTCAGGAATAACGACCCTAATTCGAATAACCGGATTGGTCGACCGAAACGAAGCTATGTCGCTAGTAATAAGCAGATCAATTAATTGAAAACGTAACTGGAAATTTGGAATATACTTCTTTCTATTAAGTGATAACGGATTTTTGCCATTTAAAATCGCGATTAAATTTCGAATTCTCACGGAATAGTCGACTAAGGTGAACCGAATCATAGTAGTAGGCGGATCCGAATAATTTCAGATTACAGGTAGCGAAAGTTTGGCAGGATATTCTGTGGAGAATACAAGTTATTGGAGAAGCTTTGATTCTTGACCTTAAAGGAAAAAACCTTACTTTAACAGCCAACAGTTCCATTAGTTTACAATAAATGCACGTTATGTTTGAAAATAGGCGTTTAATAATAAAATGGTATGATATACTTAGACTTCATGAAGACGGACCTATTAAATAATAAATAAATAAAACTAAATTCGTAAAACAGTCTAAAAATGTCAGTACGTCACAGCAACGAAGATTTGACAAGCGCTTTGAGAGGAGACAAGACATTTTGCAACATCTGTCACCAGCCTTTGAATAAAACTGATCGCACTGCAGTAACAACGTGCAGACATCCATTTCACCTTCGTTGTATAACCGAACACTTGAGAACTTCTCGTAATTGCCCAATATGTAGGCAAACATGCACTTTAGAATCTAAATTACTAGCCAACGATAATTTACAAGCAAAACAATTAGCCATAAAACTTACACAAAACGATGCAACACCTAGTAATGAACCCAACGCAAACCAGCAACCCGCACGGTGTAGAAACTCGTTCATTAAAGGCAAAAATCCAAGTAGGCGTAGGGGCATGGTCACCAGATCTCAGCAGCAGCTAAATACAAGCTCGCGTTTAAATAACAGCAGCGCTAGTACGGTTAATAATGCCAACGTAAACAACACCAGAATGAATATTGATGACATTAATAATCCAATCCAAACTGCTATGCAGGTTCAGCAACAACAAATGCTGCAAAACTTGACGGCAGACATACAAGCACAGCTGTCTTCCTTGAGTTTAGGCCATTACGTCACTTCTAACGTGCAAGAAACTAGTAACGACTTACCGAGTCAGTTACCACGAACAGTACCAATTTAAAATACAATAAGTTCGAACCCAAACTCGAATAATAGTCGACATAGTCACCTCTCGACTAGGTCTCACACACAGGCTTAGCCTGAAAAAGTTCCAAACATCATTCAAAGTTGGCGCATAAAATTTGATGGAGTCAAAGATGGTCTTCATGCTGAAGAATTTCTCTACAGAGTTAAATCATTAGCACAGCAGAACTTAAATGGAGATTATCAACTTTTGTGTGATCATTTACATTTGTTTTTCGCCGGTAAAGCCAACGAATGGTACTGGCAATACCACCGTTCCTGCAATTATCTCACTAGGGATGACTTTTGTAAGGAATTTATGCAGAAATTCAGGGATATCGACTCAGATATAAACATCTGGGAATCAATTAATAGTAGACATCAAGGAGATAAAGAATCATTTGAGGAATATTAATTTCATGTAGAAAAACTCGTTGCAAGATTGAAAATCAAGATCTCAGAAGAATCTTTAGTTCACCTTTTAACACGACATGCAATCATGATCAATATTGCAAGCAACTAAAGACTCATGCAGGGAAGGATAGTGCAAATTCGCGTTCATTCATTTCTCAAATTGAGCAAGATTCTGAAGAATCGACAACAAAAGAAGTACTGGCAGTTCAGTACAAGCCACTTAAATGTTGGAACTGCGATAAAATAGGACACAGGTTTGAGGACTGTCTTGAGGCTCGCAGTATCTTCTGTTTCGGATGTGGTGCCAAAAACAACTATAAGCCCAAATGCAAGACATGTAAGCCGTCGGAAAACCGACTGGTGGATGCGTCAGCCTAAACCTACCTGTCTCATCTAAAATTTTAAGGTCAGATTGTAGCACACAAACAGATCTCAGTTTAGAGTTCGGGTGCAATACACAACTCGCCAGATCTCACCCAACAACAAAAACAAATATTTTCCAGCCATATCATATTCGTGCAGCACGATATGCAGCAGCTAAGCAACGTATCTTTGGTGATGTGTGCAGTTGCGAATGGCCACCAAAAAGTAGACGTCCAATTTCTCGCTTGTGCGCCTTTTGGAAAAATGTAAGAAATAGCCGTCGAAAGCTACTATATGCCATTTTTCTCAGCGATAGTGATAACAGATTATACACCAAACTAGAAATCTTAACAAGAATTATGAAGCGTTGCTCAATTCTGAAGCCACAATTAGCTGCATCGGCAGCCAAGCGGCAAAAGATCTAATTAAACATCCAAAGCTTCATAAATGTTCCGGACGCATTTGAACTGCAAATAATTCAGAATGTACCGTAGTTGGCAAACTTATTATCGACATTAATTACCGAAACCAAAAAGCTCCAGTAGAATTCTTTATAATACCAGATTTAAAGCAGGATATCTACTTAGGCATAGGTTTCTGGAAAGATTTTGGTTTGTTAGATAAAATTACCGATATAACGCCAACAATATCTAAACTTGACTTAGGTCGAGAAAAGGATTTACCAGACACTTCAAAAAGACATAAACTCTCAATGTCTCAGCAAAATAAACTGAATATAGTCATCAGCAAGCTACCATCTTATGAAAAAGAAGGTTTAGGGAGAACGCATTTAATAGAGCATAGCATCGACATAGGCGACGCTAAGCCTATTAAACAGCGTCATTGGCCAGTATCGCGCTATTAAAGAATTTCTCCCTCCGACTTCCGTCAGGCAACTTAGAAGATTTTTAGGACTCTCAGGGTGGTACAGGCGTTTCATTGAGAATTACGCAACGATCACGATCAAGACAGCATAGAATTGCCAATCGCATACATGTCCGAGAAATTAACGAAAGCTCAACGAAATTACACGGTAACCGAACTCGAATGTTTAGCGGTCATAAAGGGTATTAACAAATTTAGAGCTTATATAGAAGGCCAAGAATTCATGGTAGTTACAGATCATGCATCCTTAAAATGGCTTATGAAGCAAAAGAATTTGTCAGGACGTCTTGCCAGGAGGTCAATTAGATTCCAGGGTTTTTCTTTCACAATAACACATAGAAGTGGATCGCATAATAATTTAGCTGACGCACTGTCACGGCGTGACGAAATTGATGTCAGTGAATTTTCCGACATCGGACCACTTATTGATTTGACTTTAAAAGAATTCCGTTCAGATGAATACCTCGATTTAATTAAGCGAATTAAAGAAAACCAATCAAGGCTACCAGATTTAAGAATAGTAGATGATTTCGTCTATAAAAGGACCGAGCATCTCACTGGCGACGCAATTCAAGAGTCAGAATCTTGGAAATTGTGGGTGCCTGTCAAATTAAGAGAAACAGTCCTGCACCGCGCACACTGTCCCCCCTGAGTCATCTCATGTTGTCATGAGCAAGTTATCCGAAAAATTGAATCGATATTTCTATTGGCCCGGAATGATAGTCCAGATTCGTAGTTATGTTGCAAAATGTTTTGTATGCAAGTCAACTAAAAGCCCAAACACCATTCTCAGACCACCAATGGGCAAACCCATGACTTCAGATAGGCCATTCCAAAAACTGTACATCGTATTTGTGATTATCTGGAGAACCATGTATTTTATACATTCGGCGTGCCCGAAACAATCTTAACCGATAATGGGTCACAATTCAGATCGGGGCATTTTAAAGCATTCTTTACACATTTTGGCGTATCGCATAGATGCACAGCTATTTACTCTCCCCAAGCAAATGCGAGTGAGCGATTAAATAGATCTGTTTTAGCCGCCATACGTGCATATATAGGCACAGACCATACGAATTGGGATCAGAATTTAAATGAAATCAGCGGCTCGTTGAGATCAAATTTTTTTTCGAAGCACAGGCTTTTCCCTATATTTCTTATGTTTCGGCCAGAATATGGTAATGTACGGACAAGATTATGTCAGAGGACACCAATATTAGTACTACTGATAATTTACCCTTAGCTTGAAGTAAAGCCAAAGAAAACATAGGTGATGTTAATGCCAGCAGATATAACTTACGCAGTAGTCATCTGAAAATAGGTGATATTGTTCATGCTCGTAGTTTTGCGCAAAGTAACGCCGGAAAGAAGTTTAGTAGCAAATTGGCTCCAGTATTTAACAAAGCAACAGTAATCAGAAAGATAAGTCCTATTTATTATGAATTAGCTAACCAACAGGATAAGTCAATAGGAATAAACCATTTGAAGGACAGTTAACACCTTCTCGAGATGAGACTCTCGCTGAAATTAACTGCGCTGTAGGGGTCAGTTAAGAAATCCAATACGAAACTGTCCACGTACTGATAATCGAATTAAATATCGCATGCGATAAGGTTATCGTATAAGAGATGAAAGCTCATTCACCTGCAATTCACCTCATTTGCTCTTCTTATTTGCTTGCCCCGTTCACTCTAATAGAAGAATAGGTTTAACATGTTCTATCTCTTACCTATACACTACAATCGAGGCGACGAAACTGAAGGGAAAAGATGAGATCAACATTTACAGTTAGTTACTCCATGAAGCATTGGATTATTGGGTGCAAGTGGTAAATCCGTGAAAAGGTGATATTAATTTAATCATACCTGAAATGTGTGTGGCTAACTTAGCGTTATTCCAGGCAGACTAGCATAATTTATATTGTTGCCGGCCGGTCTGCGATTAGTACTATCGCGCATCAGCAGCATAGACGTAACGCCGCTGTGCAAAATCAGCAACCAGTCGGCCAATTGGTATTTAACCGTCCCCATAACCTAAATTCTGGGAAGCGCACACTTGTGTATGCTGCAGGGAAGCTGTCTCTTTTTTGTGAAGGGCATCAAAAGCCCGGGTTGCGACCTCAAGGTGCATTTTCAATAGCGAGAAGCATACTGGTTGCAGTTCTCGAAAGCTCTGCAGAACATTGACACTGGACATACAAAAGAAGATGCAAAATGCTTGTCTCTCACTCTAGCGCTTGGTAGATCTGTACGAATACACCAGCGCAATCATTTGGATCACGCAAGTTATTGAGTACTTAAAGAAAAACTCTTTTCATTTTTTATACCCGCTACTCATAGAGTAGAAGGGTATTATAACTTTGTTCAAACCGAAAATGTATGTAACAGGCAGAAGGCGACACCTCCGACCCCATAAAGTATATATATTCTGGCTCAGGCAGCGCTGCTTGCAGCATTGTGCCGAATCGTGTGTGCGTGTACGGTGGTGAAATGGGTTAAGTTGTGGACTGCAAAACGAACAGTACTATTATGCATTTACGGGTTCGAGTCCCGCCCGCATCAAAAATTAAATGTGTGCAAAAATGTGTTTTTTTTATTTTAGATTTTGACTTTGCATAAATATTATAAGTCCGTAGCCTTTTACGGTCAAAATATGATTGTAGCCGTTTTTTTTGTTCCGCAAATAAATGATGTACGAGCAGCTGGGTAGCGGGTATATTACAGTCGAGCACACTCGAATGTAGCTTTCTTACTTGTTTTATATAAAAGAAAAAGAAATATCACATGTTAAATTCAATTTTTCTCTTCACAATTAGATTAAGACACTTATATATATATAAGTGTCTTAATCTATATATATATATCTATATATATATATATATAGTGCACATCCTTCATTTGTAAATGCAAATGCAACAATTATCGACTGTTTTCAACATAAATATAAAGATTTTTAACAGCATCATCACCTGCATCTTCGAAGGGCCCAACGAACGCGCAAGCGAGAAATGTGTGTGAGTAAATGAAAGTAAGACATTATTATTTTATACAAAACAGTAATATTTTCAAACACAGTCTCAGACGTTGCACTAGTGCATATAATTTGGCATACCTAAATAAGTAAATTAAAAAGAAAACATATATTGCCCATTTTTATACCATTCGACCATTGAAAATGGTCAAAAATGGTATACTAAGTTTGTACAAATGTATGTAACAGGCAGAAGGAGGCGTGGCAGACCCCACAAAGTAAATATATTCTGACTCAGGATCACTAGCTGAATCGATTGAGCCATGTCCGTCTGTCTGTCTGTCCGTTTAAACGTCTAGATCTCAGCTATTACAAAAGCTAGAGACACCATATTTCACATGAAGGTTCCTGTATACCATAGGTAGATCGAGTTTATTTTTAATTTTTGATGCCACGCCCACCGCCCACGCAATAATTTTTGATTATCAGGAGAAGTATTGAAGTTACAGCTTTCTGCTTTGGTGTGAACATAAATAATTGCAATATAAATCTATTTCCCAAATTACAATCCAATCGGACTATAAACACAGAAGTTATCCATGTTTCCGTTTTCCGTACTTCCGCTGCTTGCGCCTGTGCTGCGCGTCGTGACGTCATGGTCACGATGCTTCGTTTCAGCCGTAGCGTGTGTAAAGATATGCCGTTTTTACATGTAGATGGCGCTATTCAAAAATAGATCTAATTTAAACAATAGGTGGCGGATAAACTTGTGCAGCGTTTTTTTGATGGAATAAAATGTGTGATAATTTGTTTGAAACTGGGCGAATGGTATATGTCATTCAACATTCATATTCATATATATATATATATATATATATATATATATATATATATATATTTGAGGTTACAATGAATTTATATATATTTAGCAAAGTTAAATTTTGAAATGTTAAACCTATTTTTGATCAAGTTGATCAGATAGTTTGTGGATTATGGTCCGCCTGAATAAAGTTATAATGTATCAAGCATACTATGAAATTCAAACCAATGTAAATAAACATTTGTTAAGGGGTAACCGTCAAACTAATCTATCGCGTTACCAAGGTCGGGAGGGTACAGACGAGGGGGCAAACGTCAGCTCAGCCACCCTTGCAGTCTATCAACAGACGTAACGCGCAATTCAGCAACACTTCACCTTAGTCATTGATCTTCATGATCAGCGCTCAGCTTTCTATCTAAATACTACAATGAATTACTCTGCTGTACACTACAGCAGCGAATGCCTTGGTAGATGCATCGGAGAATGCATGTCGTTGTAGTTTAAAATCCTTTAATGTGTCCAGATCAGTACGCCAATTAAGCCAATTGCTAGCTAATTTATTGGGAAGTGGTGAGTCCTAATCCAAATTGAGAAGCCAAAGACTTTGAAACGTAATTTTAAATTGAATGATGATAGGAGCCAAAAGTTCAAGAGAGTCGAATATTCGTGCGATATCTGACAGGACTTGCTTCTTTGTGCAATCGGGATTCACACAAAGTCCAACATTATATGATAATGTATCTTCCCCAGGATGCCAGTAGAGACCCAGTACCTTTACCGGTGACAATTGAGCTGGCTGTGACGAATCGATATCTTCTGTTTGTATACGGGTTGTATTTGACACCCATTTCCCAAGTTCGAGATCAGCGCAGAGCATCAGTTAAATAAGTTCCTTTTTGTTCCGTAGTGGTTCCTCCTGTTTGATCCAGTAAGTACGTCATCGACATAAAAATCCTCCAGCAATAGTTTTGCCGCATTTGGAAATTCATGAATATGATCCTGTGCCAGCTGTTCCAATACCCGCACCGCCAGAAATGGAGCGCATGAAGTTCCGTAGGTTACCGTGCAAAGTTTGAAGTGTTTGAAAGGACCGGATGGATTCTCTCTCCAGACGATATTTTGAAAATCCTGATGTTTCTCTGCTACCCAGAATTGGCGACATATCTTGACAATATCTGAGCTAAGAATACATACTTGTACATTCGAAAGGGGGCCTCATGGCCTAGTGGACAATACACTTGTCTGCTAAGCATGAGGTCGCAGGTTCTCGCAACCTGCTCATGGCAAGAGACATGACCCTTCAATCGTCCTCTTACAAATGTTTCTCTACTTAATAGAACGCATTTTCCAAATTGCACAATGCCTTTTAAACTATTTTCGGCAACCCCCCTTGCCCAAATCCCCCATCGCCCTCACATAGAACCAAGCACCATTCATTGCTTCTCTGCGTACAGCAACAACAGCACCACTTATGAATGATGCCAACATTAAGACTGTATCGCATCTCCACGTTTATCTCTTCTACGTGTTATTCTTACAATAACACCAAAAACCAATGATAACCGTGGACGCCATTCCCAGTAGGCGTCAGGTGGCAGCCCCCACCTCTGGGATAAGTCACATCTGGCCAATCACCAGTTCGAACGAAAACTCAAATGATTACAGAAACCAATACTAGAGAAATAAACATAAACGGCTCCCCTAACTCGTTGACGACCATAGGCATTTCAAAACGGACACGAATTGGACAATAGAACGTTAGAACTCTAAAGGAACCCTCAAGATTAGCACAGTTCGAGGTAGAAATGGAGAAACTGCAGGTAGCGATAACTGGCATTAGCGAGATGAGGTGGCCTGGCAGTGGGGAAACAACAACAGCCAATAGCAATCTAGTCTTGCACAGTGGCAATAATGAAGGCAGTAGACATGGTGTAGGAATATTTGTAGCCAGAAAGATCAAGAAAGCGCTCCACTCCTGGGAACCCGTATCTGACAAACTCTTTACCGCTAGGTTCAAGTGCAAGGCTAGACACATAAACATCATTTAATGCTATGCGCGAAAGGACCGGCTGGATATCAGAGAGAACGTGGGACCTAATCAGACGGAGAAACAATCTTAAATCAATGGCGGATCAGCTGGCGCAAAATCACAACGAATATCGGACATTGCGCAAAGCTGTGAAACGATCCGCCAGAGACGACAAGAGAGCGCTACTGGATAGATTTGCGGACAACGCGGAACGAGCGGCAGGACAAAACAACATGCGCTCGCTATACCAGTTGATTGCACGGATCACCGGAAGATACAACAAACAGTCCCAACCTATCAGAGATCTAGCAGGCAACCTAATATCCAATGCTGACGCACAAATCCGGAGATGGCGGCAACACTTCATGGAAATCAGCCACGTCTCGACAACAACTGTGGCTACAGACTTCTGAAGCATCGCCCCATCAAGTGGGAGCGCCAAGATATCGTCTTCGTCGCCATCTGTACGAGATATCGGAGATGCAGTTAAGAAGCTGAAGCACAATTGGGCAGGTGGGGAAGACAACATACCAGCTGAACTTCTACAAGTTGATACCCAGCTGATGGCTGAAACACTGCACACGCACTTCTCCCTCATATGGGAAACCGAGACGGTGCCGGACTCTTGGAAGGGCGGTATCATTGTAAAGCTTGCCAAGAAAGGGGACCTTAGTGACTGCAATAACTGGACTAGTTACAAAGTGTTGGTCACTCTACTGAACGAGCACCTTCAAGAAAAGATCGAGCCAACAATCCGAGATGAACAGGCGGGATTCAGACCACACAACAGCTGCGTAGACCAGGCAAACACACTACGCATAATCACCGAACAAGCTGTGGAATGGAGAGCACCGCTTTACCTCCTGTTCATAGATTTCAAGAAGGCGTTTGATTCAGTGGACAGAGCGGCAATATGGAGTTGCAAGGAAAGGAGTACCCGTCAACATCATTACTATCATCAAGTCGATGTATGATAATGCCAAATTGGCGGTACTGCACAACGGGAAAACAAGTGCACCTTTCCAGACGAATACTGGAATTGGGCAAGGTTGCCCATTGTCGCCGCTACTCTTCAACATCGTGGTCGAGCAAGCTAAAGAAAGTGTGCAACCCAAAAGCGGAATCACATGGAGCCTCACCAGACACCTTGAAGACTTGGATTATGCAAACCACATTTGTCTGACCT
>JAEIGP010000150.1:0-28694 GCA_018904095.1 Zaprionus ghesquierei | reverse complement strand
AAAAATGAACAAAATGGCATTAAAATTGCGCTTGTAATCAATGTTTTTTCGATTTACGGGGGCGGAAGGGGGCGTGGCCAAAATCCAAAATAAACTTGATCAGCGTGCAATAATAACACATATTGTCACCAAATATGGTAGTCCTAGCTCTTATAATAGCTGAGATCTAGATTTTCACACGGACAAACAGACGGACAGACGGACATGGCTATATCGACTCGGCTGTTGATCCTGAGCCAGAATATATATACTTTATGGGGTCGGAGGTGTCTCCTTCTGCCTGTTACATACATTTTCGGTTTGAACAAAGTTATAATACCCTTCTACTCTATGAGTAGCGGGTATAAAAAAAATTTTTGCACACATTTAATTTTTGATGCGGGCGGGACTCGAACCCGTAAATGCATAATAGTACTGTTCGTTTTGCAGTCCACAACTTAACCCATTTCACCACCGTACACGCACACACGATTCGGCACAATGCTGCAAGCAGCGCTGCTTACAGCTATGGAAAACGTTAAGCTGAATAACTTCTGTGTTTATTATCCGATTGTTATCAAATTTTCAGAGATCATTTGGCTAGCTATAGTTATCATGTAAACCAAAAATGAACAAAATGGCATCAAAATTGCGCTTGTAATCAATGTTTTTTCGATTTACGGGGGCGGAAGGGGGCGTGGCCAAAATCCAAAATAAACTTGATCAGCGTGCAATAATAACACATATTGTCACCAAATATGGTAGTCCTAGCTCTTATAATAGCTGAGATCTAGATTTTCACACGGACAAACAGACGGACAGACGGACATGGCTATATCGACTCGGCTGTTGATCCTGAGCCAGAATATATATACTTTATGGGGTCGGAGGTGCTCCTTCTGCCTGTTACATACATTTTCGGTTTGAACAAAGTTATAATACCCTTCTACTCTATGAGTAGCGGGTATAAAAAAAAACTTTTTTTGCACACATTTAATTTTTGATGCGGGCGGGACTCGAACCCGTAAATGCATAATAGTACTGTTCGTTTTGCAGTCCACAACTTAACCCATTTCACCACCGTACACGCACACACGATTCGGCACAATGCTGCAAGCAGCGCTGCTTACAGCTATGGAAAACGTTAAGCTGAATAACTTCTGTGTTTATTATCCGATTGTTATCAAATTTTCAGAGATCATTTGGCTAGCTATAGTTATCATGTAAACCAAAAATGAACAAAATGGCATTAAAATTGCGCTTGTAATCAATGTTTTTTCGATTTACGGGGGGCGGAAGGGGGCGTGGCCAAAATCCAAAATAAACTTGATCAGCGTGCAATAATAACACATATTGTCACCAAATATGGTAGTCCTAGCTCTTATAATAGCTGAGATCTAGATTTTCACACGGACAAACAGACGGACAGACGGACATGGCTATATCGACTCGGCTGTTGATCCTGAGCCAGAATATATATACTTTATGGGGTCGGAGGTGTCTCCTTCTGCCTGTTACATACATTTTCGGTTTGAACAAAGTTATAATACCCTTCTACTCTATGAGTAGCGGGTATAAAAAATAATTTTTGCACACATTTAATTTTTGATGCGGGCGGGACTCGAACCCGTAAATGCATAATAGTACTGTTCGTTTTGCAGTCCACAACTTAACCCATTTCACCACCGTACACGCACACACGATTCGGCACAATGCTGCAAGCAGCGCTGCTTACAGCTATGGAAAACGTTAAGCTGAATAACTTCTGTGTTTATTATCCGATTATTATCAAATTTTCAGAGATCATTTGGCTAGCTATAGTTATCATGTAAACCAAAAATGAACAAAATGGCATCAAAATTGCGCTTGTAATCAATGTTTTTTCGATTTACGGGGGCGGAAGGGGGCGTGGCCAAAATCCAAAATAAACTTGATCAGCGTGCAATAATAACACATATTGTCACCAAATATGGTAGTCCTAGCTCTTATAATAGCTGAGATCTAGATTTTCACACGGACAAACAGACGGACAGACGGACATGGCTATATCGACTCGGCTGTTGATCCTGAGCCAGAATATATATACTTTATGGGGTCGGAGGTGTCTCCTTCTGGCTGTTACATACATTTTCGGTTTGAACAAAGTTATAATACCCTTCTACTCTATGAGTAGCGGGTATAAAAATAATTTTTTGCACACATTTAATTTTTGATGCGGGCGGGACTCGAACCCGTAAATGCATAATAGTACTGTTCGTTTTGCAGTCCACAACTTAACCCATTTCACCACCGTACACGCACACACGATTCGGCACAATGCTGCAAGCAGCGCTGCTTACAGCTATGGAAAACGTTAAGCTGAATAACTTCTGTGTTTATTATCCGATTGTTATCAAATTTTCAGAGATCATTTGGCTAGCTATAGTTATCATGTAAACCAAAAATGAACAAAATGGCATTAAAATTGCGCTTGTAATCAATGTTTTTTCGATTTACGGGGGCGGAAGGGGGCGTGGCCAAAATCCAAAATAAACTTGATCAGCGTGCAATAATAACACATATTGTCACCAAATATGGTAGTCCTAGCTCTTATAATAGCTGAGATCTAGATTTTCACACGGACAAACAGACGGACAGACGGACATGGCTATATCGACTCGGCTGTTGATCCTGAGCCAGAATATATATACTTTATGGGGTCGGAGGTGTCTCCTTCTGCCTGTTACATACATTTTCGGTTTGAACAAAGTTATAATACCCTTCTACTCTATGAGTAGCGGGTATAAAAATAATTTTTTGCACACATTTAATTTTTGATGCGGGCGGGACTCGAACCCGTAAATGCATAATAGTACTGTTCGTTTTGCAGTCCACAACTTAACCCATTTCACCACCGTACACGCACACACGATTCGGCACAATGCTGCAAGCAGCGCTGCTTACAGCTATGGAAAACGTTAAGCTGAATAACTTCTGTGTTTATTATCCGATTATTATCAAATTTTCAGAGATCATTTGGCTAGCTATAGTTATCATGTAAACCAAAAATGAACAAAATGGCATCAAAATTGCGCTTGTAATCAATGTTTTTTCGATTTACGGGGGCGGAAGGGGGCGTGGCCAAAATCCAAAATAAACTTGATCAGCGTGCAATAATAACACATATTGTCACCAAATATGGTAGTCCTAGCTCTTATAATAGCTGAGATCTAGATTTTCACACGGACAAACAGACGGACAGACGGACATGGCTATATCGACTCGGCTGTTGATCCTGAGCCAGAATATATATACTTTATGGGGTCGGAGGTGTCTCCTTCTGCCTGTTACATACATTTTCGGTTTGAACAAAGTTATAATACCCTTCTACTCTATGAGTAGCGGGTATAAAAAAAATTTTTGCACACATTTAATTTTTGATGCGGGCGGGACTCGAACCCGTAAATGCATAATAGTACTGTTCGTTTTGCAGTCCACAACTTAACCCATTTCACCACCGTACACGCACACACGATTCGGCACAATGCTGCAAGCAGCGCTGCTTACAGCTATGGAAAACGTTAAGCTGAATAACTTCTGTGTTTATTATCCGATTATTATCAAATTTTCAGAGATCATTTGGCTAGCTATAGTTATCATGTAAACCAAAAATGAACAAAATGGCATCAAAATTGCGCTTGTAATCAATGTTTTTTCGATTTACGGGGGCGGAAGGGGGCGTGGCCAAAATCCAAAATAAACTTGATCAGCGTGCAATAATAACACATATTGTCACCAAATATGGTAGTCTTAGCTCTTATAATAGCTGAGATCTAGATTTTCACACGGACAAACAGACGGACAGACGGACATGGCTATATCGACTCGGCTGTTGATCCTGAGCCAGAATATATATACTTTATGGGGTCGGAGGTGTCTCCTTCTGGCTGTTACATACATTTTCGGTTTGAACAAAGTTATAATACCCTTCTACTCTATGAGTAGCGGGTATAAAAATAATTTTTGCACACATTTAATTTTTGATGCGGGCGGGACTCGAACCCGTAAATGCATAATAGTACTGTTCGTTTTGCAGTCCACAACTTAACCCATTTCACCACCGTACACGCACACACGATTCGGCACAATGCTGCAAGCAGCGCTGCTTACAGCTATGGAAAACGTTAAGCTGAATAACTTCTGTGTTTATTATCCGATTGTTATCAAATTTTCAGAGATCATTTGGCTAGCTATAGTTATCATGTAAACCAAAAATGAACAAAATGGCATTAAAATTGCGCTTGTAATCAATGTTTTTTCGATTTACGGGGGCGGAAGGGGGCGTGGCCAAAATCCAAAATAAACTTGATCAGCGTGCAATAATAACACATATTGTCACCAAATATGGTAGTCCTAGCTCTTATAATAGCTGAGATCTAGATTTTCACACGGACAAACAGACGGACAGACGGACATGGCTATATCGACTCGGCTGTTGATCCTGAGCCAGAATATATATACTTTATGGGGTCGGAGGTGTCTCCTTCTGCCTGTTACATACATTTTCGGTTTGAACAAAGTTATAATACCCTTCTACTCTATGAGTAGCGGGTATAAAAATAATTTTTTGCACACATTTAATTTTTGATGCGGGCGGGACTCGAACCCGTAAATGCATAATAGTACTGTTCGTTTTGCAGTCCACAACTTAACCCATTTCACCACCGTACACGCACACACGATTCGGCACAATGCTGCAAGCAGCGCTGCTTACAGCTATGAAAAACGTTAAGCTGAATAACTTCTGTGTTTATTATCCGATTATTATCAAATTTTCAGAGATCATTTGGCTAGCTATAGTTATCATGTAAACCAAAAATGAACAAAATGGCATCAAAATTGCGCTTGTAATCAATGTTTTTTCGATTTACGGGGGCGGAAGGGGGCGTGGCCAAAATCCAAAATAAACTTGATCAGCGTGCAATAATAACACATATTGTCACCAAATATGGTAGTCCTAGCTCTTATAATAGCTGAGATCTAGATTTTCACACGGACAAACAGACGGACAGACGGACATGGCTATATCGACTCGGCTGTTGATCCTGAGCCAGAATATATATACTTTATGGGGTCGGAGGTGTCTCCTTCTGGCTGTTACATACATTTTCGGTTTGAACAAAGTTATAATACCCTTCTACTCTATGAGTAGCGGGTATAAAAATAATTTTTTGCACACATTTAATTTTTGATGCGGGCGGGACTCGAACCCGTAAATGCATAATAGTACTGTTCGTTTTGCAGTCCACAACTTAACCCATTTCACCACCGTACACGCACACACGATTCGGCACAATGCTGCAAGCAGCGCTGCTTACAGCTATGGAAAACGTTAAGCTGAATAACTTCTGTGTTTATTATCCGATTGTTATCAAATTTTCAGAGATCATTTGGCTAGCTATAGTTATCATGTAAACCAAAAATGAACAAAATGGCATTAAAATTGCGCTTGTAATCAATGTTTTTTCGATTTACGGGGGCGGAAGGGGGCGTGGCCAAAATCCAAAATAAACTTGATCAGCGTGCAATAATAACACATATTGTCACCAAATATGGTAGTCCTAGCTCTTATAATAGCTGAGATCTAGATTTTCACACGGACAAACAGACGGACAGACGGACATGGCTATATCGACTCGGCTGTTGATCCTGAGCCAGAATATATATACTTTATGGGGTCGGAGGTGTCTCCTTCTGCCTGTTACATACATTTTCGGTTTGAACAAAGTTATAATACCCTTCTACTCTATGAGTAGCGGGTATAAAAATAATTTTTTGCACACATTTAATTTTTGATGCGGGCGGGACTCGAACCCGTAAATGCATAATAGTACTGTTCGTTTTGCAGTCCACAACTTAACCCATTTCACCACCGTACACGCACACACGATTCGGCACAATGCTGCAAGCAGCGCTGCTTACAGCTATGAAAAACGTTAAGCTGAATAACTTCTGTGTTTATTATCCGATTATTATCAAATTTTCAGAGATCATTTGGCTAGCTATAGTTATCATGTAAACCAAAAATGAACAAAATGGCATCAAAATTGCGCTTGTAATCAATGTTTTTTCGATTTACGGGGGCGGAAGGGGGCGTGGCCAAAATCCAAAATAAACTTGATCAGCGTGCAATAATAACACATATTGTCACCAAATATGGTAGTCCTAGCTCTTATAATAGCTGAGATCTAGATTTTCACACGGACAAACAGACGGACAGACGGACATGGCTATATCGACTCGGCTGTTGATCCTGAGCCAGAATATATATACTTTATGGGGTCGGAGGTGTCTCCTTCTGGCTGTTACATACATTTTCGGTTTGAACAAAGTTATAATACCCTTCTACTCTATGAGTAGCGGGTATAAAAATAATTTTTTTGCACACATTTAATTTTTGATGCGGGCGGGACTCGAACCCGTAAATGCATAATAGTACTGTTCGTTTTGCAGTCCACAACTTAACCCATTTCACCACCGTACACGCACACACGATTCGGCACAATGCTGCAAGCAGCGCTGCTTACAGCTATGGAAAACGTTAAGCTGAATAACTTCTGTGTTTATTATCCGATTGTTATCAAATTTTCAGAGATCATTTGGCTAGCTATAGTTATCATGTAAACCAAAAATGAACAAAATGGCATTAAAATTGCGCTTGTAATCAATGTTTTTTCGATTTACGGGGGCGGAAGGGGGCGTGGCCAAAATCCAAAATAAACTTGATCAGCGTGCAATAATAACACATATTGTCACCAAATATGGTAGTCCTAGCTCTTATAATAGCTGAGATCTAGATTTTCACACGGACAAACAGACGGACAGACGGACATGGCTATATCGACTCGGCTGTTGATCCTGAGCCAGAATATATATACTTTATGGGGTCGGAGGTGTCTCCTTCTGCCTGTTACATACATTTTCGGTTTGAACAAAGTTATAATACCCTTCTACTCTATGAGTAGCGGGTATAAAAAAAATTTTTTGCACACATTTGATTTTTGATGCGGGCGGGACTCGTACTCGTAAATCCATAATAGTACTGTTCGTTTTGCAGTCCACAACTTAACCCATTTCACCACCGTACACGCACACACGATTCGGCACAATGCTGCAGGCAGCGCTGCTTACAGCTATGAAAAACGTTAAGCTGAATAACTTCTGTGTTTATTATCCGATTATTATCAAATTTTCAGAGATCATTTGGCTAGCTATAGTTATCATGTAAACCAAAAATGAACAAAATGGCATCAAAATTGCGCTTGTAATCAATGTTTTTTCGATTTACGGGGGCGGAAGGGGGCGTGGCCAAAATCCAAAATAAACTTGATCAGCGTGCAATAATAACACATATTGTCACCAAATATGGTAGTCCTAGCTCTTATAATAGCTGAGATCTAGATTTTCACACGGACAAACAGACGGACAGACGGACATGGCTATATCGACTCGGCTGTTGATCCTGAGCCAGAATATATATACTTTATGGGGTCGGAGGTGTCTCCTTCTGGCTGTTACATACATTTTCGGTTTGAACAAAGTTATAATACCCTTCTACTCTATGAGTAGCGGGTATAAAAATAATTTTTTGCACACATTTAATTTTTGATGCGGGCGGGACTCGAACCCGTAAATGCATAATAGTACTGTTCGTTTTGCAGTCCACAACTTAACCCATTTCACCACCGTACACGCACACACGATTCGGCACAATGCTGCAAGCAGCGCTGCTTACAGCTATGGAAAACGTTAAGCTGAATAACTTCTGTGTTTATTATCCGATTGTTATCAAATTTTCAGAGATCATTTGGCTAGCTATAGTTATCATGTAAACCAAAAATGAACAAAATGGCATTAAAATTGCGCTTGTAATCAATGTTTTTTCGATTTACGGGGGCGGAAGGGGGCGTGGCCAAAATCCAAAATAAACTTGATCAGCGTGCAATAATAACAAATATTGTCACCAAATATGGTAGTCCTAGCTCTTATAATAGCTGAGATCTAGATTTTCACACGGACAAACAGACGGACAGACGGACATGGCTATATCGACTCGGCTGTTGATCCTGAGCCAGAATATATATACTTTATGGGGTCGGAGGTGTCTCCTTCTGCCTGTTACATACATTTTCGGTTTGAACAAAGTTATAATACCCTTCTACTCTATGAGTAGCGGGTATAAAAATAATTTTTTGCACACATTTAATTTTTGATGCGGGCGGGACTCGAACCCGTAAATGCATAATAGTACTGTTCGTTTTGCAGTCCACAACTTAACCCATTTCACCACCGTACACGCACACACGATTCGGCACAATGCTGCAAGCAGCGCTGCTTACAGCTATGGAAAACGTTAAGCTGAATAACTTCTGTGTTTATTATCCGATTGTTATCAAATTTTCAGAGATCATTTGGCTAGCTATAGTTATCATGTAAACCAAAAATGAACAAAATGGCATTAAAATTGCGCTTGTAATCAATGTTTTTTCGATTTACGGGGGCGGAAGGGGGCGTGGCCAAAATCCAAAATAAACTTGATCAGCGTGCAATAATAACACATATTGTCACCAAATATGGTAGTCCCAGCTCTTATAATAGCTGAGATCTAGATTTTCACACGGACAAACAGACGGACGGACGGACATGGCTATATCGACTCGGCTGTTGATCCTGAGCCAGAATATACATACTTTATGGGGTCGGAGGTGTCTCCTTCTGCCTGTTACATACATTTTCGGTTTGAACAAAGTTATAATACCCTTCTACTCTATGAGTAGCGGGTATAAAAATAATTTTTTGCACACATTTAATTTTTGATGCGGGCGGGACTCGAACCCGTAAATGCATAATAGTACTGTTCGTTTTGCAGTCCGCAACTTAACCCATTTCACCACCGTACATGCACACACGATTCGGCACAATGCTGCAAGCAGCGCTGCCGACAAAAGGAGTAAAAAGTATTGAAAACGTATAACTTTTATTCAGGTACCAAAAAAATCCAAGATTTATCACTTAAACAGTAAAAATAATAATTCTACCTGCTGAGGACTATAAAAAAACAAGTAAGAAAGCTACAGTCGAGTATGCTCGACTGTAATATACCCGCTACCCAGCTGCTCGTACATCATTTATTTGCGGAACAAAAATCGGCTACAATCATATTTTGACCGTAAAAGGCTATGGACTTACAATTTTTATGCAAAGTCAAAATATAAAATAAAAACAAGTGAGAAAGCTACAGTCGAGTGTTCTCGACTGTAATATACCTGCTACCCAGCTGCTCGTACATCATTTATTTGCGGAACAAAAAAACGGCTACAATCATATTTTGACCGTAAAAGGCTATGGACTTACAATATTTATGCAAAGTCAAAATATAAAATAAAAAAAAAAAAAACATTTTTGCACACATATAATTTTTGATGCGGGCGGGACTCGAACCCGTAAATGCATAATAGTACTGTTCGTTTTGCAGTCCACAACTTAACCCATTTCACCACCGTACACGCACACACGATTCGGCACAATGCTGCAAGCAGCGCTGCTTACAGCTATGGAAAACGTTAAGCTGAATAACTTCTGTGTTTATTATCCGATTGTTATCAAATTTTCAGAGATCATTTGGCTAGCTATAGTTATCATGTAAACCAAAAATGAACAAAATGGCATTAAAATTGCGCTTGTAATCAATGTTTTTTCGATTTACGGGGGCGGAAGGGGGCGTGGCCAAAATCCAAAATAAACTTGATCAGCGTGCAATAATAACACATATTGTCACCAAATATGGTAGTCCTAGCTCTTATAATAGCTGAGATCTAGATTTTCACACGGACAAACAGACGGACAGACGGACATGGCTATATCGACTCGGCTGTTGATCCTGAGCCAGAATATATATACTTTATGGGGTCGGAGGTGTCTCCTTCTGCCTGTTACATACATTTTCGGTTTGAACAAAGTTATAATACCCTTCTACTCTATGAGTAGCGGGTATAAAAAAAAACATTTTTGCACACATTTAATTTTTGATGCGGGCGGGACTCGAACCCGTAAATGCATAATAGTACTGTTCGTTTTGCAGTCCGCAACTTAACCCATTTCACCACCGTACATGCACACACGATTCGGCACAATGCTGCAAGCAGCGCTGCCGACAAAAGGAGTAAAAAGTATTGAAAACGTATAACTTTTATTCAGGTACCAAAAAAATCCAAGATTTATCACTTAAACAGTAAAAATAATAATTCTACCTGTTGAGGACTATAAAAAAACAAGTAAGAAAGCTACAGTCGAGTATGCTCGACTGTAATATACCCCCGATATTAAGACAACATATCCGACAAAGTAAAATAAAAAAAAAAAGCGCTACCCAGCTGCTCGTACATCATTTATTTGCGGAACAAAAATCGGCTACAATCATATTTTGACCGTAAAAGGCTATGGACTTACAATATTTATGCAAAGTCAAAATATAAAATAAAAAAAAAAAACATTTTTGCACACATTTAATTTTTGATGCGGGCGGGACTCGAACCCGTAAATGCATAATAGTACTGTTCTTTTTGCAGTCCACAACTTAACCCATTTCACCACCGTACACGCACACACGATTCGGCACAATGCTGCAAGCTGCGCTGCTTACAGCTATGGAAAACGTTAAGCTGAATAACTTCTGTGTTTATTATCCGATTGTTATCAAATTTTCAGAGATCATTTGGCTAGCTATAGTTATCATGTAAACCAAAAATGAACAAAATGGCATTAAAATTGCGCTTGTAATCAATGTTTTTTCGATTTACGGGGGCGTGGCCAAAATCCAAAATAAACTTGATCAGCGTGCAATAATAACACATATTGTCACCAAATATGGTAGTCCTAGCTCTTATAATAGCTGAGATCTAGATTTTCACACGGACAAACAGACGGAGAGACGGACATGGCTATATCGACTCGGCTGTTGATCCTGAGCCAGAATATATATACTTTATGGGGTCGGAGGTGTCTCCTTCTGCCTGTTACATACATTTTCGGTTTGAACAAGGTTATAATACCCTTCTACTCTATGAGTAGCGGGTATAAAAAAAAACATTTTTGCACACATTTAATTTTTGATGCGGGCGGGACTCGAACCCGTAAATGCATAATAGTACTGTTCGTTTTGCAGTCCGCAACTTAACCCATTTCACCACCGTACATGCACACACGATTCGGCACAATGCTGCAAGCAGCGCTGCCGACAAAAGGAGTAAAAAGTATTGAAAACGTATAACTTTTATTCAAGTACCAAAAAAATCCAAGATTTATCACTTAAACAGTAAAAATAATAATTCTACCTGTTGAGGACTATAAAAAAAACAAGTAAGAAAGCTACAGTCGAGTATACTCGACTGTAATATACCCGCTACCCAGCTGCTCGTACATCATTTATTTGCGGAACAAAAATCGGCTACAATCATATTTTGACCGTAAAAGGCTATGGACTTACAATTTTTATGCAAAGTCAAAATATAAAATAAAAACAAGTGAGAAAGCTACAGTCGAGTGTTCTCGACTGTAATATACCAGCTACCCAGCTGCTCGTACATCATTTATTTGCGGAACAAAAAAACGGCTACAATCATATTTTGACCGTAAAAGGCTATGGACTTACAATATTTATGCAAAGTCAAAATATAAAATAAAAAAAAAAAAACATTTTTGCACACATTTAATTTTTGATGCGGGCGGGACTCGAACCCGTAAATGCATAATAGTACTGTTCGTTTTGCAGTCCACAACTTAACCCATTTCACCACCGTACACGCACACACGATTCGGCACAATGCTGCAAGCAGCGCTGCTTACAGCTATGGAAAACGTTAAGCTGAATAACTTCTGTGTTTATTATCCGATTGTTATCAAATTTTCAGAGATCATTTGGCTAGCTATAGTTATCATGTAAACCAAAAATGAACAAAATGGCATTAAAATTGCGCTTGTAATCAATGTTTTTTCGATTTACGGGGGCGTGGCCAAAATCCAAAATAAACTTGATCAGCGTGCAATAATAACACATATTGTCACCAAATATGGTAGTCCTAGCTCTTATAATAGCTGAGATCTAGATTTTCACACGGACAAACAGACGGACAGACGGACATGGCTATATCGACTCGGCTGTTGATCCTGAGCCAGAATATATATACTTTATGGGGTCGGAGGTGTCTCCTTCTGCCTGTTACATACATTTTCGGTTTGAACAAAGTTATAATACCCTTCTACTCTATGAGTAGCGGGTATAAAAATAATTTTTTGCACACATTTAATTTTTGATGCGGGCGGGACTCGAACCCGTAAATGCATAATAGTACTGTTCGTTTTGCAGTCCACAACTTAACCCATTTCACCACCGTACACGCACACACGATTCGGCACAATGCTGCAAGCAGCGCTGCTTACAGCTATGGAAAACGTTAAGCTGAATAACTTCTGTGATTATTATCCGATTGTTATCAAATTTTCAGAGATCATTTGGCTAGCTATAGTTATCATGTAAACCAAAAATGAACAAAATGGCATCAAAATTGCGCTTGTAATCAATGTTTTTTCGATTTACGGGGGCGGAAGGGGGCGTGGCCAAAATCCAAAATAAACTTGATCAGCGTGCAATAATAACACATATTGTCACCAACAACAATAATAGCTGAGATCTAGATTTTCACACGGACAGACAGACGAACAGACGGACATGGCTATATCGACTCGGCTGTTGATCCTGAGCCATATATATACTTTAGGGGGTCGGAGGTGTCTCCTTCTGCCTGTTACATACATTTTCGGTTTGAACAAAGTTATAATACCCTTCTACTCTATGAGTAGCGGGTATAAAAACATTTTTGCACACATTTAATTTTTGATGCGGGCGGGACTCGAACCCGTAAATGCATAATAGTACTGTTCGTTTTGCAGTCCACAACTTAACCCATTTCACCACCGTACACGCACACACGATTCGGCACAATGCTGCAAGCAGCGCTGCTTACAGCTATGGAAAACGTTAAGCTGAATAACTTCTGTGTTTATTATCCGATTGTTATCAAATTTTTAGAGATCATCTGGCTAGCTATAGGTATCATGTAAACCGAAAATGAACAATATGGCATCAAAATTGCGCTTGTAATCAATGTTTTTTCTATTTACGGGGGCGGAAGGGGGCGTGGCCAAAATCCAAAATAAACTTGATCAGCGTGGAATAATAACACATATTGTCACCAAATTTGGTAGTCCTAGCTCTTATAATAGCTGAGATCTAGATTTTCACACGGACAGACAGACATGGCTATATCGACTCGGCTGTTGATCCTGAGCCAGAATATATATACTTTATGGGGTCGGAGGTGTCTCCCTCTGCCTGTTACATACATTTTCGGGTTGAACAAAGTTATAATACCCTTCTACTCTATGAGTAGCGGGTATAAAAAAAAACATTTTTGCACACATTTAATTTTTGATGCGGGCGGGACTCGAGCCCGTAAATGCATAATAGTACTGTTCGTTTTGCAGTCCACAACTTAACCCATTTCACCACCGTACACGCACACACGATTCGGCACAATGCTGCAAGCAGCGCTGCCGACAAAAGGAGTAAAATGTATTGAAAACGTATAACTTTTATTGAGGTACCAAAAAAAACCAAGATTTATCACTTAAACAGTAAAAATAATAATTCTACCTGTTGAGGACTATAAAAAACAAGTAAGAAAGCTACAGTCGAGTATGCTCGACTGTAATATACCCGCTACCCAGCTGCTCGTACATCATTTATTTGCGGAACAAAAATCGGCTACAATCATATTTTGACTGTAAAAGGCTATGGACTTACAATTTTTATGCAAACTCAAAATATAAAATAAAAACAAGTAAGAAAGCTACAGTCGAGTGTTCTCGACTGTAATATACCCGCTACCCAGCTGCTCGTACATCATTTATTTGCGGAACAAAAAAACGGCTACAATCATATTTTGACCGTAAAAGACTATGGACTTACAATATTTATGCAAAGTCAAAATATAAAATAAAAAAAAAAAAACATTTTTGCACACATTTAATTTTTGATGCGGGCGGGACTCGAACCCGTAAATGCATAATAGTACTGTTCGTTTTGCAGTCCACAACTTAACCCATTTCACCACCGTACACGCACACACGATTCGGCACAATGCTGCAAGCAGCGCTGCTTACAGCTATGGAAAACGTTAAGCTGAATAACTTCTGTGTTTATTATACGATTGCTATCAAATTTTCAGAGATCATTTGGCTAGCTATATTTATCATGTAAACCAAAAATGAACAAAATGGCATCAAAATTGCGCTTGTAATCAATGTTTTTTCGATTTACGGGGGCGGAAGGGGGCGTGGCCAAAATCCAAAATAAACTTGATCAGCGTGCAATAATAACACATATTGTCACCAAATATGGTAGTCCTAGCTCTTATAATAGCTGAGATCTAGATTTTCACACGGACAAACAGACGGACAGACGGACATGGCTATATCGACTCGGCTGTTGATCCTGAGCCAGAATATATATACTTTATGGGGTCGGAGGTGTTTCCTTCTGCCTGTTACATACATTTTCGGTTTGAACAAAGTTATAATACCCTTCTACTCTATGAGTAGCGGGTATAAAAAAAAACATTTTTGCACACATTTAATTTTTGATGCGGGCGGGACTCGAACCCGTAAATGCATAATAGTACTGTTCGTTTTGCAGTCCGCAACTTAACCCATTTCACCACCGTACACGCACACACGATTCGGCACAATGCTGCAAGCAGCGCTGCCGACAAAAGGAGTAAAAAGTATTGAAAACGTATAACTTTTATTCAGGTACCAAAAAAATCCAAGATTTATCACTTAAACAGTAAAAATAATAATTCTACCTGTTGAGGACTATAAAAAAAACAAGTAAGAAAGCTACAGTCGAGTATGCTCGACTGTAATATACCCGCTACCCAGCTGCTTGTACATCATTTATTTGCGGAACAAAAATCGGCTACAATCATATTTTGACCGTAAAAGGCTATGGACTTACAATTTTTATGCAAAGTCAAAATATAAAATAAAAACAAGTGAGAAAGCTACAGTCGAGTGTTCTCGACTGTAATATACCAGCTACCCAGCTGCTCGTACATCATTTATTTGCGGAACAAAAAAACGGCTACAATCATATTTTGACCGTAAAAGGCTATGGACTTACAATATTTATGCAAAGTCAAAATATAAAATAAAAAAAAAAACATTTTTGCACACATTTAATTTTTGATGCGGGCGGGACTTGAACCCGTAAATGCATAATAGTACTGTTCGTTTTGCAGTCCACAACTTAACCCATTTCACCACCGTACACGCACACACGATTCGGCGCAATGCTGCAAGCAGCGCTGCTTACAGCTATGGAAAACGTTAAGCTGAATAACTTCTGTATTTATTATCCGATTGTTATCAAATTTTCAGAGATCATTTGGCTAGCTATAGTTATCATGTAAACCAAAAATGAACAAAATGGCATTAAAATTGCGCTTGTAATCAATGTTTTTTCGATTTACGGGGGCGGAAGGGGGCGTGGCCAAAATCCAAAATAAACTTGATCAGCGTGCAATAATAACACATATTGTCACCAAATATGGTAGTTCTAGCTCTTATAATAGCTGAGATCTAGATTTTCACACGGACAGACAGACGGACAGACGGACATGGCTATATCGACTCGGCTGTTGATCCTGAGCCAGAATATATATACTTTATGGGGTGCATAATGCATAATAGTACTGCTCGTTTTGCAGTCCACAACTTAACCCATTTCACCACCGTACACGCACACACGATTCGGCACAATGCTGCAAGCAGCGCTGCACAATGCTGCAAGCAGCGCTGCGCTTGTAATCAATGTTTTTTCGATTTACGGGGGCGGAAGGGGGCGTGGCCAAAATCCAAAATAAACTTGATCAGCGTGCAATAATAATATTCACCAACAACAATAATAGCTGAGATCTAGATTTTCACACGGACAGACAGACGGACAGACGGACATGGCTATATCGATTCGGCTGTTGATCCTGAGCCAGAATATATATACTTTATGGGGTCGGAGGTGTCTCCTTCTGCCTGTTACATACATTTTCGGTTTGAACAAAGTTATAATACCCTTCTACTCTATGAGTAGCGGGTATAAAAACATTTTTGCACACATTTAATTTTTGATGCGGGCGGGACTCGAACCCGTAAATGCATAATAGTACTGTTCGTTTTGCAGTCCACAACTTAACCCATTTCACCACCGTACACGCACACACGATTCGGCACAATGCTGCAAGCAGCGCTGCACAATGCTGCAAGCAGCGCTGCGCTTGTAATCAATGTTTTTTCGATTTACGGGGGCGGAAGAGGGCGTGGCCAAAATCCAAAATAAACTTGATCAGCGTGCAATAATAACACATATTGTCACCAAATATGGTAGTACTAGCTCTTATAATAGCTGAGATCTAGATTTTCACACGCCCCCAGAGATAACATTTGGCTAGCTATAGTTATCATGTAAACCAAAAATGAACAAAATGGCATTAAAATTGCGCTTGTAATCAATGTTTTTTCGATTTACGGGGGCGGAAGGGGCGTGGCCAAAATCCAAAATAAACTTGATCAGCGTGCAATAATAACACATATTGTCACCAAATATGGTAGTTCTAGCTCTTATAATAGCTGAGATCTAGATTTTCACACGGACAGACAGACGGACAGACGGACATGGCTATATCGACTCGGCTGTTGATCCTGAGCCAGAATATATATACTTTTGGGGTGCATAATGCATAATAGTACTGCTCGTTTTGCAGTCCACAACTTAACCCATTTCACCACCGTACACGCACACACGATTCGGCACAATGCTGCAAGCAGCGCTGCACAATGCTGCAAGCAGCGCTGCGCTTGTAATCAATGTTTTTTCGATTTACGGGGGCGGAAGGGGGCGTGGCCAAAATCCAAAATAAACTTGATCAGCGTGCAATAATAATATTCACCAACAACAATAATAGCTGAGATCTAGATTTTCACACGGACAGACAGACGGACATGGCTATATCGACTCGGCTGTTGATCCTGAGCCAGAATATATATACTTTATGGGGTCGGAGGTGTCTCCTTCTGCCTGTTACATACATTTTCGGTTTGAACAAAGTTATAATACCCTTCTACTCTATGAGTAGCGGGTATAAAAACATTTTTGCACACATTTAATTTTTGATGCGGGCGGGACTCGAACCCGTAAATGCATAATAGTACTGTTCGTTTTGCAGTCCACAACTTAACCCATTTCACCACCGTACACGCACACACGATTCGGCACAATGCTGCAAGCAGCGCTGCACAATGCTGCAAGCAGCGCTGCGCTTGTAATCAATGTTTTTTCGATTTACGGGGGCGGAAGGGGGCGTGGCCAAAATCCAAAATAAACTTGATCAGCGTGCAATAATAACACATATTGTCACCAAATATGGTAGTACTAGCTCTTATAATAGCTGAGATCTAGATTTTCACACGCACAGACAGACATGGCTATATCGAGTACGACTATGAGTACCGGGTATAAAAAAAAACATTTTTGTACACATTTAATTTTTGATGCGGGCGGGACTTGAACCCGTAAATGCATAATAGTACTGCTCGTTTTGGAGTCCACAACTTGATCAGCGTGCAATAATAACACATATTGTCACCAAATATGGTAGTCCTAGCTCTTATAATAGCTGAGATCTAGATTTTCACACGGACAGACAGACGGACAGACAGACATTGCTATATCGACTAGGCTTGAACAAAGTTATAATACCCTTCTACTCTATGAGTAGCGGGTATAAAAACATTTTTGCACACATTTAATTTTTGATGCGGGCGGGACTCGAACCCGTAAATGCATAATAGTACTGTTCGTTTTGGAGTCCACAACTTGATCAGCGTGCAATAATAACACATATTGTCACCAAATTTGGTAGTCCTAGCTCTTATAATAGCTGAGATCTAGATTTTCACACGGACAGACAGACGGACAGACAGCCATTGCTATATCGACTAGGCTTGAACAAAGTTATAATACCCTTCTACTCTATGAGTAGCGGGTATAAAAACATTTTTGCACACATTTAATTTTTGATGCGGGCGGGACTCGAACCCGTAAATGCATAATAGTACTGTTCGTTTTGCAGTCCACAACTTAACCCATTTCACCACCGTACACGCACATACGATTCGGCACAATGCTGCAAGCAGCGCTGCCGGCTTACAGCTATGGAAAACGTTAAGCTGAATAACTTTTGTGTTTTTTATCCGATTGTTACCAAATTTTCAGAGATCATCTGGCTAGCTATAGTTATCAAGTAAACCGAAAATGAACAATATGGCATCCAAATTGCGCTTGTAATCAATGTTTTTTCGATTTAAGGGGCCGGAAGGGGGCGTGGCTAAAATCAGAAATAAACTTGATCAGCGTGCAATAATAACACATATTGTCACCAACAACAATAATAGCCACCGTACACGCACACACGATTCGGCACAATGCTGCAAGCAGCGCTGCCGGCTTACAGCTATGGAAAACGTTAAGCTGAATAACTTTTGTGTTTTTTATCCGATTGTTACCAAATTTTCAGAGATCATCTGGCTAGCTATAGTTATCAAGTAAACCGAAAATGAACTATATGGCGTCAAAATTGCGCTTGTAATCAATGTTTTTTCGATTTAAGGGGCCGGAAGGGGGCGTGGCTAAAATCAGAAATAAACTTGATCAGCGTGCAATAATAACACATATTGTCACCAACAACAATAATAGCTGAGATCTAGATTTTCACACGGACAGACAGACGGACAGACGGACATGGCTATATCTACTCGGCTGTTGATCCTGAGCCAGAATATATATACTTTATGGGGTCGGAGGTGTCTCCTTCTGCCTGTTACATACATTTTCGGTTTAAACAAAGTTATAATACCCTTCTACTCTATGAGTAGCGGGTATAAAAACATTTTTGCACACATTTAATTTTTGATGCGGGCGGGACTTGAACCCGTAAATGCATAATAGTACTGTTCGTTTTGCAGTCCACAACTTAACCCATTTCACCACCGTACACGCACACACGATTCGGCACAATGCTGCAAGCAGCGCTGCCGGCTTACAGCTATGGAAAACGTTAAGCTGAATAACTTCTGTGTTTTTTATCCGATTGTTACCAAATTTTCAGAGATCATCTGGCTAGCTATAGTTATCAAGTAAACCGAAAATGAACAATATGGCATCCAAATTGCGCTTGTAATCAATGTTTTTTCGATTTACGGGGGCGGAAGGGGGCGTGGTCAAAATCCAAAATAAACTTGATCAGCGTGCAATAATAACACACATTGTCACCAACAACAATAATAGCTGAGATCTAGATTTTCACACGGACAGACAGACGGACAGACGGACATGGCTATATCGACTCGGCTGTTGATCCTGAGCCAGAATATATATACTTTATGGGGTCGGAGGTGTCTCCTTCTGCCTGTTACATACATTTTCGGTTTGAACAAAGTTATAATACCCTTCTACTCTATGAGTAGCGGGTATAAAAACATTTTTGCACACATTTAATTTTTGATGCGGGCGGGACTCGAACCCGTAAATGCATAATAGTACTGTTCGTTTTGCAGTCCACAACTTAACCCATTTCACCACCGTACACGCACACACGATTCGGCACAATGCTGCAAGCAGCGCTGCACAATGCTGCAAGCAGCGCTGCGCTTGTAAACAATGTTTTTTCGATTTACGGGGGCGGAAGAGGGCGTGGCCAAAATCCAAAATAAACTTGATCAGCGTGCAATAATAACACATATTGTCACCAAATATGGTAGTACTAGCTCTTATAATAGCTGAGATCTAGATTTTCACACGCCCCCTAGAGATCATTTGGCTAGCTATAGTTATCATGTAAACCAAAAATGAACAAAATGGCATTAAAATTGCGCTTGTAATCAATGTTTTTTCGATTTACGGGGGCGGAAGGGGGCGTGGCCAAAATCCAAAATAAACTTGATCAGCGTGCAATAATAACACATATTGTCACCAAATATGGTAGTACTAGCTCTTATAATAGCTGAGATCTAGATTTTCACACGCACAGACAGACATGGCTATATCGACTACGACTATGAGTACCGGGTATAAAAAAAACCATTTTTGCACACATTTAATTTTTGATGCGGGCGGGACTTGAACCCGTAAATGCATAATAGTACTGCTCGTTTTGGAGTCCACAACTTGATCAGCGTGCAATAATAACACATATTGTCACCAAATATGGTAGTCCTAGCTCTTATAATAGCTGAGATCTAGATTTTCACACGGACAGACAGACGGACAGACAGACATTGCTATATCGACTAGGCTTGAACAAAGTTATAATACCCTTCTACTCTATGAGTAGCGGGTATAAAAACATTTTTGCACACATTTAATTTTTGATGCGGGCGGGACTCGAACCCGTAAATGCATAATAGTACTGTTCGTTTTGGAGTCCACAACTTGATCAGCGTGCAATAATAACACATATTGTCACCAAATTTGGTAGTCCTAGCTCTTATAATAGCTGAGATCTAGATTTTCACACGCACAGACAGACATGGCTATATCGACTACGACTATGAGTACCGGGTATAAAAAAAACCATTTTTGCACACATTTAATTTTTGATGCGGGCGGGACTCGAACCCGTAAATGCATAATAGTACTGTTCGTTTTGCAGTCCACAACTTAACCCATTTCACCACCGTACACGCACACACGATTCGGCACAATGCTGCAAGCAGAGCTGCCGGCTTACAGCTATGGAAAACGTTAAGCTGAATAACTTTTGTGTTTTTTATCCGATTGTTACCAAATTTTCAGAGATCATCTGGCTAGCTATAGTTATCAAGTAAACCGAAAATGAACTATATGGCGTCAAAATTGCGCTTGTAATCAATGTTTTTTCGATTTAAGGGGCCGGAAGGGGGCGTGGCTAAAATCCAAAATAAACTTGATCAGCGTGCAATAATAACACATATTGTCACCAACAACAATAATAGCTGAGATCTAGATTTTCACACGGACAGACAGACGGACAGACGGACATGGCTATATCTACTCGGCTGTTGATCCTGAGCCAGAATATATATACTTTATGGGGTCGGAGGTGTCTCCTTCTGCCTGTTACATACATTTTCGGTTTGAACAAAGTTATAATACCCTTCTACTCTATGAGTAGCGGGTATAAAAACATTTTTGCACACATTTAATTTTTGATGCGGGCGGGACTCGAACCCGTAAATGCATAATAGTACTGTTCGTTTTGCAGTCCACAACTTAACCCATTTCACCACCGTACACGCACACACGATTCTGCACAATGCTGCAAGCAGCGCTGCGCTTGTAATCAATGTTTTTTCGATTTACGGGGCGGAAGAGGGCGTGGCCAAAATCCAAAATAAACTTGATCAGCGTGCAATAATAACACATATTGTCACCAAATATCGTAGTCCTAGCTCTTATAATAGCTGAGATCTAGGTTTTCACACGGACAAACAGACGGACAGACGGACATGGCTATATCGACTCGGCTGTTGATCCTGAGCCAGAATATATATACTTTATGGGGTCGGAGGTGTCTCCTTCTGCCTGTTACATACATTTTCGGTTTGAACAAAGTTATAATACCCTTCTACTCTATGAGTAGCGGGTATAAAAACATTTTTGCACACATTTAATTTTTGATGCGGGCGGGACTTGAACCCGTAAATGCATAATAGTACTGTTCGTTTTGCAGTCCACAACTTAACCCATTTCACCACCGTACACGCACACACGATTCGGCACAATGCTGCAAGCAGCGCTGCCGGCAGCGCTGCTTACAGCTATGGAAAACGTTAAGCTGAATAACTTCTGTGTTTTTTATCCGATTGTTACCAAATTTTCAGAGATCATCTGGCTAGCTATAGTTATCAAGTAAACCGAAAATGAACAATATGGCATCCAAATTGCGCTTGTAATCAATGTTTTTTCGATTTACGGGGGCGGAAGGGGGCGTGGTCAAAATCCAAAATAAACTTGATCAGCGTGCAATAATAACACACATTGTCACCAACAACAATAATAGCTGAGATCTAGATTTTCACACGCACAGACAGACATGGCTATATCGACTACGACTATGAGTACCGGGTATAAAAAAAACCATTTTTGCACACATTTAATTTTTGATGCGGGCGGGACTTGAACCCGTAAATGCATAATAGTACTGCTCGTTTTGGAGTCCACAACTTGATCAGCGTGCAATAATAACACATATTGTCACCAAATATGGTAGTCCTAGCTCTTATAATAGCTGAGATCTAGATTTTCACACGGACAGACAGACGGACAGACAGACATTGCTATATCGACTAGGCTTGAACAAAGTTATAATACCCTTCTACTCTATGAGTAGCGGGTATAAAAACATTTTTGCACACATTTAATTTTTGATGCGGGCGGGACTCGAACCCGTAAATGCATAGTAGTACTGTTCGTTTTGGAGTCCACAACTTGATCAGCGTGCAATAATAACACATATTGTCACCAAATTTGGTAGTCCTAGCTCTTATAATAGCTGAGATCTAGATTTTCACACGGACAGACAGACGGACAGACAGACATTGCTATATTGACTAGGCTTGAATAAAGTTATAATACCCTTCTACTCTATGAGTAGCGGGTATAAAAACATTTTTGCACACATTTAATTTTTGATGCGGGCGGGACTCGAACCCGTAAATGCATAATAGTACTGTTCGTTTTGCAGTCCACAACTTAACCCATTTCACCACCGTACACGCACACACGATTCGGCACAATGCTGCAAGCAGAGCTGCCGGCTTACAGCTATGGAAAACGTTAAGCTGAATAACTTTTGTGTTTTTTATCCGATTGTTACCAAATTTTCAGAGATCATCTGGCTAGCTATAGTTATCAAGTAAACCGAAAATGAACTATATGGCGTCAAAATTGCGCTTGTAATCAATGTTTTTTCGATTTAAGGGGCCGGAAGGGGGCGTGGCTAAAATCCAAAATAAACTTGATCAGCGTGCAATAATAACACATATTGTCACCAACATAGTCAATAATAGCTGAGATCTAGATTTTCACACGGACAGACAGACGGACAGACGGACATGGCTATATCTACTCGGCTGTTGATCCTGAGCCAGAATATATATACTTTATGGGGTCGGAGGTGTCTCCTTCTGCCTGTTACATACATTTTCGGTTTGAACAAAGTTATAATACCCTTCTACTCTATGAGTAGCGGGTATAAAAAAACATTTTTGCACACATTTAATTTTTGATGCGGGCGGGACTTGAACCCGTAAATGCATAATAGTACTGTTCGTTTTGCAGTCCACAACTTAACCCATTTCACCACCGTACACGCACACACGATTCGGCACAATGCTGCAAGCAGCGCTGCCGGCTTACAGCTATGGAAAACGTTAAGCTGAATAACTTCTGTGTTTTTTATCCGATTGTTACCAAATTTTCAGAGATCATCTGGCTAGCTATAGTTATCAAGTAAACCGAAAATGAACAATATGGCATCCAAATTGCGCTTGTAATCAATGTTTTTTCGATTTACGGGGGCGGAAGGGGGCGTGGTCAAAATCCAAAATAAACTTGATCAGCGTGCAATAATAACACATATTGTCACCAACAACAATAATAGCTGAGATCTAGATTTTCACACGGACAGACAGACGGACAGACGGACATGGCTATATCGACTCGGCTGTTGATCCTGAGCCAGAATATATATACTTTATGGGGTCGGAGGTGTCTCCTTCTGCCTGTTACATACATTTTCGGTTTGAACAAAGTTATAATACCCTTCTACTCTATGAGTAGCGGGTATAAAAACATTTTTGCACACATTTAATTTTTGATGCGGGCGGGACTCGAACCCGTAAATGCATAATAGTACTGTTCGTTTTGCAGTCCACAACTTAACCCATTTCACCACCGTACACGCACACGATTCGCACAATGCTGCAACTGCACAATGCTGCAAGCAGCGCTGCGCTTGTAATCAATGTTTTTTTCGATTTACGGGGCGGAAGAGGGCGTGGCCAAAATCCAAAATAAACTTGATCAGCGTGCAATAATAACACATATTGTCACCAAATATCGTAGTCCTAGCTCTTATAATAGCTGAGATCTAGATTTTCACACGGACAAACAGACGGACAGACGGACATGGCTATATCGACTCGGCTGTTGATCCTGAGCCAGAATATATATACTTTATGGGTTCGGAGGTGTCTCCTTCTGCCTGTTACATACATTTTCCGTTTGAACCAAGTTATAATACCCTTCTACTCTATGAGTAGCGGGTATAAAAACATTTTTGCACACATTTAATTTTTGATGCGGGCGGGACTCGAACCCGTAAATGCATAATAGTACTGTTCGTTTTGCAGTCCACAACTTAACCCATTTCACCACCGTACACGCACACACGATTCGGCACAATGCTGCAAGCAGCGCTGCACAATGCTGCAAGCAGCGCTGCGCTTGTAATCAATGTTTTTTCGATTTACGGGGGCGGAAGGGGGCGTGGCCAAAATCCAAAATAAACTTGATCAGCGTGCAATAATAACACATATTGTCACCAAATTTGGTAGTCCTAGCTCCTATAATAGCTCAGATCTAGATTTTCACACGGACAGACGGACATGGCTATATCGACTCGGCTGTTGATCCTGAGCCAGAATATATATACTTTATGGGGTCGGAGGTGTCTCCTTCTGCCTGTTACATACATTTTCGGCTTGAACAAAGTTATAATACCCTTCTACTCTATGAGTAGCGGGTATAAAAATATTTTTGCACACATTTAATTTTTGATGCGGGCGGGACTTGAACCCGTAAATGCATAATAGTACTGTTCGTTTTGCAGTCCACAACTTAACCCATTTCACCACCGTACACGCACACACGATTCGGCACAATGCTGCAAGCAGCGCTGCCGGTTTACAGCTATGGAAAACGTTAAGCTGAATAACTTCTGTGTTTTTTATCCGATTGTTACCAAATTTTCATCTGGCTAGCTATAGTTATCAAGTAAACCGAAAATGAACAATATGGCATCCAAATTGCGCTTGTAATCAATGTTTTTTCGGTTTACGGGGGCGGAAGGGGGCGTGGCCAAAATCCAAAATAAACTTGATCAGCGTGCAATAATAACACATATTGTCACCAAATATGGTAGTCCTAGCTCTTATAATAGCTGAGATCTAGATTTTCACACGGACAGACAGACGGACAGACGGACATGGCTATATCGACTCGGCTGTTGATCCTGAGCCAGAATATATATTCTTTATGGGGTGCATAATGCATAATAGTACTGCTCGTTTTGCAGTCCACAACTTAACCCATTTCACCACCGTACACGCACACACGATTCGGCACAATGCTTAACCTGCGCTTGTAATCAATGTTTTTTCGATTTACGGGGGCGGAAGGGGGCGTGGCCAAAATCCAAAATAAACTTGATCAGCGTGCAATAATAATATATTCACCAACAACAATAATAGCTGAGATCTAGATTTTCACACGGACAGACAGACGGACAGACGGACATGGCTATATCGACTCGGCTGTTGATCCTGAGCCAGAATATATATACTTTATGGGGTCGGAGGTGTCTCCTTCTGCCTGTTACATACATTTTCGGTTTGAACAAAGTTATAATACCCTTCTACTCTATGAGTAGCGGGTATAAAAACATTTTTGCACACATTTAATTTTTGATGCGGGCGGGACTCGAACCCGTAAATGCATAATAGTACTGTTCGTTTTGCAGTCCACAACTTAACCCATTTCACCACCGTACACCAGCAACACGGCACAATGCCGCAAGCAGCGCAGCAAATGACGGCAAGTCGCGCTTGTAATCAATGTTTTTTCGATTTACGGGGGCGGAAGAGGGCGTGGCGGCAAAATCCAAAATAAACTTGATCAGCGTGCAATAATAACACATATTGTCACCAAATTTGGTAGTCCTAGCTCTTATAATAGCTGAGATCTAGATTTTCACACGGACAGACAGACGAGACATGGCTATATCGACTCGGCTAATTTTTTTTTTGTTTTTTTATACATTTTGGTTTGAACAAAGTTATAATACCCTTCTACTCTATGAGTAGCGGGTATAAAAAAACATTTTTGCACACATTTAATTTTTGATGCGGGCGGGACTCGAACCCGTAAATGCATAATAGTACTGTTCGTTTTGCAGTCCACAACTTAACCCATTTCACCACCGTACACGCACACACGATTCGGCACAATGCTGCAAGCAGCGCTGCCCTTACAGCTATGGAAAACGTTAAGCTGAATAACTTCTGTGTTTTTTATCCGATTGTTACCAAATTTTCAGAGATCATCTGGCTAGCTATAGTTATCATGTAAACCGAAAATGAACAATATGGCATCAAAATCGCGCTTGTAATCAATGTTTTTTGATTTACGGGGGCGGAAGGGGGCGTGGCCAAAATCCAAAATAAACTTGATCAGCGTGCAATAATAACACATATTGTCACCAAATTTGGTAGTCCTAGCTCTTATAATAGCTGAGATCTAGATTTTCACACGGACAGACAGACGGACAGACGGACATGGCTATATCGACTCGGCTTAGTTGAACAAAGTTATAATACCCTTCTACTCTATGAGTAGCGGGTATAAAAAAACATTTTTGCACACATTTAATTTTTGATGCGGGCGGGACTCGAACCCGTAAATGCATAATAGTACTGTTCGTTTTGCAGTCCACAACTTAACCCATTTCACCACCGTACACGCACACACGATTCGGCACAATGCTGCAAGCAGCGCTGCCGGCTTACAGCTATGGAAAACGTTAAGCTGAATAACTTCTGTGTTTTTTATCCGATTGTTACCAAATTTTCAGAGATCATCTGGCTAGCTATAGTTATCATGTAAACCGAAAATGAACAATATGGCATCAAAATCGCGCTTGTAATCAATGTTTTTTCGATTTACGGGGGCGGAAGGGGGCGTGGCCAAAATCCAAAATAAACTTGATCAGCGTGCAATAATAACACATATTGTCACCAAATTTGGTAGTCCTAGCTCTTATAATAGCTGAGATCTAGATTTTCACACGGACAGACAGACGGACAGACGGACATGGCTATATCGATTCGGCTGTTGATCCTGAGCCAGAATATATATACTTTATGGGGTCGGAGGTGTCTCCTTCTGCCTGTTACATACATTTTCGGTTTGAACAAAGTTATAATACCCTTCTACTCTATGAGTAGCGGGTATAAAAAAAAAAAAAATTTTGCACACATTTAATTTTTGATGCGGGCGGGACTCGAACCCGTAAATGCATAATAGTACTGCTCGTTTTGCAGTCCACAACTTAACCCATTTCACCACCGTACACGCACACACGATTCGGCACAATGCTGCAAGTAGCGCTGCACAATGCTGCAAGCAGCGCTGCGCTTGTAATCAATGTTTTTTCGATTTACGGAGGCGGAAGGGGGCGTGGCCAAAATCCAAAATAAACTTGATCAGCGTGCAATAATAACAAATATTGTCACCAAATTTGGTAGTCCTAGCTCTTATAATAGCTGAGATCTAGATTTTCACACGGACAGACAGACGGACAGACGGACATGGCTATATCGACTCGGCTGTTGATCCTGAGCCAGAATATATATACTTTATGGGGTCGGAGGTGTCTCCTTCTGCCTGTTACATACATTTTCGGTTTGAACAAAGTTATAATACCCTTCTACTCTATGAGTAGCGGGTATAAAAACATTTTTGCACACATTTAATTTTTGATGCGGGCGGGACTCGAACCCGTAAATGCATAATAGTACTGTTCGTTTTGCAGTCCACAACTTAACCCATTTCACCACCGTACACGCACACACGATTCGGCACAATGCTGCAAGCAGCGCTGCCGGCTTACAGCTATGGAAAACGTTAAGCTGAATAACTTCTGTGTTTTTTATCCGATTGTTACCAAATTTTCAGAGATCATCTGGCTAGCTATAGTTATCATGTAAACCGAAAATGAACAATATGGCATCAAAATCGCGCTTGTAATCAATGTTTTTTCGATTTACGGGGGCGGAAGGGGGCGTGGCCAAAATTTGGTAGTCCTAGCTCTTATAATAGCTGAGATCTAGATTTTCACACGGACAGACAGACGGACAGACGGACATGGCTATATCGATTCGGCTGTTGATCCTGAGCCAGAATATATATACTTTATGGGGTCGGAGGTGTCTCCTTCTGCCTGTTACATACATTTTCGGTTTGAACAAAGTTATAATATCCTTCTACTCTATGAGTAGCGGGTATAAAAAAAAAATTTTTGCACACATTTAATTTTTGATGCGGGCGGGACTCGAACCCGTAAATGCATAATAGTACTGCTCGTTTTGCAGTCCACAACTTAACCCATTTCACCACCGTACACGCACACACGATTCGGCACAATGCTGCAAGCAGCGCTGCACAATGCTGCAAGCAGCGCTGCGCTTGT